>LR990878.1:2601350-2681295 GCA_905163395.2 Endotricha flammealis
TCCATCCATATATGAATGGATTAAAATCTAGGCATAAATTACTACAGTCAAAAGCAGGTCGACCTTTACATAATTATCGGTCTTTGAAGCATTCTTAAGTTCTATGACATAAGAGTCAAAATTGTACAGCAAGTGCTCCTGACTGTACCTATATAGTACGCGCCAAAGTTTAGACTCACAGTTAATAAAACAATTGAAAATCAATTGTCGTTATGCACTGAGTACCCAATAGAGTTTCGAAAATAGTTTTGTGTTATCTTTTGTAAATTAATAAGATTTGATGTGGAGATTCTTTTGTAGAGAGAGAGAGAAAAAAGAAAAGAATGATGTAGTGTGTGAAAGGAAAGTCAAAGAGTTATTCAGAGGTCAATTTATAGTCAAAGAGTTTTGTGACGTTTTATCGTAAAATCTTTTATAATGAAACTAGCTTTTCGCTGAAATTTTATGACATAGATCTCGTTTGACAACAAAACAACCCATAGCGCGACTTGTTGGCGCCATCTGTTGGCCGATACAGCGTCCTCTATAGTAGAAAAATATTTTCCCATTGGAACGACCTACTTTCACGGGATAAAAAGTAGCCTATGTTGGGCTCTGTACCCCTAACTATATGTATGCAAATTTTCATAATGATCGGCTGCTTAGTCAAGCCGATAAGGAATAAAAAACAAACAAACTCACTTTCTCATTTAGAATATTAGTAAGGAAGTAAGGATAAGGATAATTACTAATCAGTACATTGTAATATTAATATATTAAATCTAATTAAATCATTTTAATTAATGAAATTGTTAATTTGACATTGGAAAACTATTTTTTATAATTCTTTTTAGAACGTGATAAAATTCAATGAGGGTAAAAATATTAGTATTAGGTTTTTTTTTTTTAATTCACTATATTATTAACAATTTGATTGATTAAAATTGTTTAATACCATCTGAGATGTGATTTTGTTTTAATTTTAAAATGTAGGTGCTGATTAGTAATTAGGTATTACCTTATTACATTTAATAAGGTTTTTATGATAAAATGTCATCAAAATTAATTAATTGACCATAAATTGACCTCCTATGAATTCGGGAAAGGAATTCATTTCAGACCTGTTTAGACCCGCCGAATAACTCTTTCACACACGACATCATTCTTATCCATCATCATTATTATCACGAGTCATAGCCCACATCTAGGCATTTACCCTACTTTAGCCTTATATTCTTTTTTAGCCTATTGGAGCATACAAACAATTTTATGTTTTTTTTCAGAATCGCGGCAATATTTGTGTAATCAATCATTATAAACATCAGTAAATTAGTTTGTCAGACTTAATTGCCTAACAATCGCTTTGCGGCACAATTCACACTCGTGCCTCTTCAAATTCTTGTTTAATTTAATGTTAAATACGTAATTATTGCTAGGTATATTTTTTTTACTATTTTATAGGATTTCATAATACACTAAGCAAAAGTAATAGTAGGTATAATCAACCCATTATCATTTGACAGCAGGGAAACGTACGGGTCTCTATTCAATCGAGCGTTGTAGTTTTTCAGCGTTAGAAATAACCTAATTGGTCAAATTTGTATGACATTTTGATGGCATAAGATTATGAATTCGCTAGGAACCAACAATTACTAAAATTTAAAATGCTCTTAGCAGTTTTCTCTATGTCCAAATTCTTGTTTTTCGTACGTTTATGACATATAAATAAAGACAGACTAGAGTTTCTCTGTGCTTCGGCGAGCCGTCGTCGGTTCAGGCTGTTTTCAATGGATCAGATGGATGACAGTCGTGTGGAAAATGGCTATCAATCCTTATTATTATGCCAGGAGCTTGCTGTCCTCTTGTGACCAGACAAAAAAAAGGACGGGTTGCACTCCGGGAGTGCCGGCAGAAGTGAAAACTTAAACATCAACGTTGTGCATTTTTGAATATTTTGGAATGGTTAGGGAATCTTACGCTTTTTCGATCGGGCTACGGATCTGACGCGAGTTTAACATCTAAAATAAGAAAGAAGTTTTCACTTCAAAAATACTAGATCTCTTTAATTGTCTAACTTTAATTTAATCTCCAATCTTATCATATACATTTGTAATTTGTTTTGACAGAGGGCGTAAATTCGATTCCCGCATAGAGCAAACATTTTATGTGACAGAAAAATGTGCAGGTAGCTCACTCTTGTCAGTACTGATTTTTTAATCCGCACCAGGGTTCACTAAGAATAACCAAAATGAACGGGTTTAGTCATTTAAAAAATTAAACTTTCATTATGTGTAATTAAACACTCATTTAATGCAATTAAACTGTCAATTTCAAACAGTTTACCAAAACGTTATGGTTAGGAACGTGTTTCAGTTACGCATACTTGAACACGTCGCGTTGACGTCACGTCGACGACATTGTAACGTACTATACGATACAATACACGTTAATTTTGATCTAGTTTCATTTTTAGTTAAAATTAATTCAATTTTAGAATTAATCGCAGACGCACGAGCAGCGACGAATTCAATCTTACCCAACGTCGAACAAACGACTAATTCAAATTTTGAATAATGTTTTAATTAGTTTAATCATTGTAATTTTTCAGCATAACTTTAATGGAGTGAACATGAAACATAAATTGTTATTATGAACTTAATAAAACCATTTTGTTCTTATGAATTTTTTTTCGTCCGTCCTATGCACGTGACAATGTTGTCATGTGATTACGATAACTTTTATTAATTGCCTATGCTAGTTGACTGAACAACTGACTGACTGACATATCACGAAAACATGAAGCACAGACCGAAACCATTGGCCTGAACACGAAATATGCATTATGCATATGATCATCATCAATCGCGTAGTCCAAAATACAAGTCTTACTTTCTCCAGTCACTTTTACAAACGGTTTTGTGTTTATTAATTAATTAATTTATTTATTTGGATGACATAACAAATTACAACCTCTAAGTACAATAATAAGTTGCAATATTTAAATAGAAAATAGTAAGAGTCTTAAATAATCGCTGGTTCTATTTTAAAATCCGTAAACAGATCCCTTTAGGTAATAGATTTTTTAATTACAAAGATTTGAGATATTTTTAGAATAACCTCTATCAGTGCGCAGAATAGACCCCTAGACAATGTTTTTGTATTTATGAGATGTTTGTGCAAAGAATTTCTTACAAGTCGCTGGCCATTTTTATGAAATTGCTTGACGACTTGACGTAAATCTGCTGTCAGTAGTGTCAGTTAATAAATGGAATGTCGACTTATGTTGTGATTTTATGGAAAATTACAATTAACCATGCGATCGAAGAATTTTCCTAATTTTTCTGCAGTGTTTCTTTGGAGCGGCAGTAAATGCCGCATACAGACAGGCGTGTGTCCGCGCCCTTCCACACAGGATGATTTCATAACATAAAATGTATAGTGTGCCGCAAGGGCGGATTATGTTTAATGCGTGTTTTATAGACAATATAATAACCCTCAAATGAAAGTAATAAATTTTTTAAGTCACTACATTTTATTTATTAAAAATTACATAAAGGAAAAAAAACTGCTGATCTCGCCTTAAAACATAATTAGGAAACATGACATTTGTGTACAACAATTGCTTTCTAGCTTTCTTGAAGGTTCGTTTCAATTCAAGCTGACCCGCATTCATTGCTCTCGATACTCTCGAGTGTATTTCGCATCATAATAATGATTTTTTGCATCGTTATACCAAACATACTGCAATACGCATATAAATCGTATCTATAACCGTTAATACTCCGAACAAAGTGGGATATTTCATCTTAAGATAACTTCATTAATATCTTCGATATTTGTGAATCTTGCTTATATTATAAAGAGAAAAGATTTGATGGTTTGTTTGCATTGAATAGGCTCTGAAAGTACCTGGACAGATTTAAAAAAAAAACTTTCACCCTTGGGAACGTACATTTTCCCCCGCGTAACATAGGCTATAGATATTTTTATTTTATTTTATTGTGATTCTTATGAAACCCTTGCAAAGCCGGGGAGGTCTACTAGTTTCAAATAATAATGATCATGGTGAAACTCAACGATTTTATAAGTGTGAAAGGGTTAGACCCTACTTCAAGGATATTGTGAAGGAAGTGCAGTAGAAAACAAGAGCTCAATGTAAAATAGGGAAAAACAATAAAATAAAGATTACAGAGGCAAGGCCAAAGAAAATTTACAGGACAAGAAAAATAAATCTAACAAAAATGTTTTATTAAAAATTATTAAAATAATATAAAAAATACTTGATTCAGGGAAAGTCAGTAAAATGGCATATTCAATGAGGCTTATTAATTTAATATAGTCGAAAATTTGTGAGTAAGTTGTTTGTAATAGTTTGTATATTACATACAAGCGAAACCGGCGCAACTTCGTTCGCGTATAATCCGCTTTCCCGTGAGAATTCCGGATAATCCTTGTATGTTTTATAGAAATAAACCTTCCTATTCAATCACTCTATCTATTTTTAGTAGTTTTAAAGATCTAGGCATACATAGGGACATACAGACAGGGTTTTTTTTAATTTATTTTTTTTATTTTTTTATTGAGCTTTTATGTTTCGGGTATACTGACACCCTCTACTGATATTCCACTACTCCTGATACGCTACTAGTACATAGACAGCGGGAAGAGATTCATATCTTTAACTACTAACTGTTACCCGCGGCTCCGCCCGCGTGGTCAATGGAAAATGTAAATAATTTTTCCCATGGGAATCTCTTTATCCCGTGCGATAAAAAATAGCCTATGTCACTATCCAGACCTTAAACTATCCCCAATAAAAATATCATATCAATCCATTCATTACTTTCGACGTGAAGAAAGGACAAACAAACAAACAAACAAACACACTTTCACGTTTATAATATTAGTTTGGATGTAAAGACACGCCGTTGGTATTAGACATTAAATTCGCAAAGCGTAATGTAGTTCTGCATATTTGGTATGTGTATAATATGCATGCAATTGCATAATATATACAATGCACTGCACGGATGTGCAAAATCTCAACCTAACACATTTCCTAACTTTTATCACGGAAAATACGGCAGTTTCCTCATTATAAATGATAATAACAAACAAGACACACAGCGATTTGCACAATCATATTTTAAAGTTAGTTAAAGAGATATTAAAGTTTAATAAAATCATTAAATAAATTGAATGATTTGTCGTCTCTCTTAGTTATTATGCCTTGTTTCGAATTGCTATCTTACGTAGAGTTGCTAAGGAGGGGAAATTATTTCTATACTTCCCTACTCCGTCTATTATCTTTCATGTTAAATTCATTGTGAATTCGAAAACAGCTGTAGTTACTCCCCCTAGACGTCAATAAGCTTCATTGCTTATTGTCAATTAATGGTCGCCGTTGATAATCCTGGCTCGACAGGAGAGACAGCGTCAAGACATGGCATGGTGGGCTTGTCAAGACATGGGCTTGTCAAGACATGGGCTTTTCAAGACATGGGCTTGTCAAGACATGGGCTTGTCTTTGAACAATGTCTTTCATCATTAATTTAACAAAGTCAGCGGCAGATTTAATGCGTTATTAACTTTAAAAATTGTTTCTACAACTCACATCTAAGCTAAAGACGCGGTGACAGTTATTTATTATCAAATAGACTAGGAACCTGTTAAACTATTTCAGGATAAGCTTTTTAGACTATTTCTCGGACAAACCTGTCAAAACACTGTTAAAACCATATTAGAACTGTCAAAAACCTGTCAGTTTATCTGAGGGATGAATTGTAACTGTCAATTAACCCTTATTGTAACTACATTACCTTAATTAACCATCAAAATAATTACCTTCACTTAACAAAACAAACACTGCACAGGCACACATCACAAAAAAAAACCGCTGTAGCACAAGTCAAGAAAAAACCGAGCGAGCGAGATGCAAATATCTCTATATCTCACTTAATAACATAGATAACGTTATCATCACAAACCCCCGAAAATAACTATTACCGAAAAAATAATAATAACTGTTAAAAAAAACTGCTTTTTTGCGTCACTTTTTTTTTGCGTACGCAACGGGAACGACCGCTAACCCCGTACGATCTCATACAACTAAAAACTCACCGCTTGAAATCGTAGGCGTTATGCATCCGTAAAGGATAGAGATATATTTTACTGTGCAACAGACAGAGACAGTTGATTTATGTGTAGGCGTGGTGTGGTGGGAGTGGCCTAAGTTTGCATAAGTGATAGGCCATTCTATCTCAGTGTGATCCCGGCTTTTTGTGGTCGAGTGCATTGTCTTGTGTGGTTTTTTTTTTAAACTGTGCACTATGAAAATGTTTAGTCTTGAATTCGTGACGCTTAGGGATGCACTGTTTTTTTTTTATAACACTTTTTACTATTTAACCGACTGCATAAGAGTAATTTGTTTTGTAGAGTTTTTTTCATGTAGTTTTAGTAGATTTCAGCGTAGGCAAGGTGGCCGGACGACTGGAAAACTGCGACTCACGCAGTTTAAAGGAATGAGAAATTTTACCACAATTACTAACCTTTCCGGTATAGCTCAGTGGTAAGAGCACTCGGCCGGATATCGAGAGGACGTGGGTTCGACTCCCACCTAGGGCGGGGAGGTGAACCTTTTCTTTTTAAATTATTTTCAGACATAAGAAAATAAATAAATTTATTGCTTTCCCTTATAAACTAAACTAATTACAAAAGTCGCAGGATGCCGCTGGATGCAGGCTACTGCCAACTGGTCATGCTGGAGACGTTTGGGGGAGACCTATGTCCAGCAGTGGACTTCTTGTGACCCCAATTCGCCCCCCGTGTGCAACCACACAAACGTAGTTCGAATTTCATACCCACCACCCAAAGCACGACGACAATTGATCCTCAACTGCTTTACAACCGCGAGGCAGAAGATTAGCGTTGAGTACAATCTACAATATTACTACGAATTAATTACACTAAACAAGAGATTATTATTATGAAGGTTGCTTGATGAATTCAAAATTCAAAACTTTTATTCAGAGAATAGGTTTTCTCAAACACGTTCACTTGTCAGAGTATACAGTAATAAATGATTTGTATAAATTAATCTACTCTATAAACTACTGATGCGAAAAAAGGTTATTATAAAGTAGAAGATTATTTTAAGGATAAAAAATTTGTGGTCACAGTAATTTGTTTCTCTGCACTCCTATTAAACTTATTTTACTTTTATGTTATACCAGGGGGGTCCCACTCCGCAGTTTAGGTACGATTGGCCTTCGGACCCGCCCGGCGGGTTAATATCAAGGCTACCACCACTCGGCTCTCGCTCGTGCCGCTAGCTAGACGCATCGCGCGGACATCGTACCGTACACGACGTACACAACACGTACCGATAATCTTCAAGGGACTGCTACTATCATTGTTTTCTTACACTTAAATACTTACCTGCCTTTAGTAATACAGTAGTTTAGTACCTACATATTACTATTTATTGAAATAAGTGATACACATGTTATTTTTATCTATTATTTATTAAATAAGTAGGTAAAATTTATATCGGCGAGTGAGAACCTTATGCTCTTGCATCGAAACCGATTTCAATTTAGCGCTATCCAAGGGAATATCTAAATAAGATATTTAGTTATCTTCTTAGATTAAAGAAATAGGCACATACCTAACTGGTAATTTAATATTGATTGAATTCTTCTCTAAAAGAAGACAACCCTAACGTCGTCAGAAGAGGTAAGAAATACGCGATAGAAAGAGAGGCAACATCTAGGTGAATATATCTGTAGGTTGTGTGCGCTGTGCGAGCTGAATTGCACCTTATTGTATCGTAGCGAAAGTCCCTATTTCTTTAATTGATTTTGCGGAGTGAATCTTCTGTACGTAGTACTATTATCTATTCTGTGGTTATACTAGCTTTTCCTAGCGGCTTTGCTCGCGTTAATAGTATGATATAGATCTCGTTTGACAACAAAACATAGCGCGATTTGTGGCGCCATCTGTTAGCGCCCTCTATAGTAGAAAAAATATTTTCCCATTGGAATGACATATTTTCACGGGATAAAAAGTAGCCTACGTTGGGCTCTGTACCCGTGACAATATATATACAAATTTTCATAATGATCGGCTGATTAGTTAAGCCGTGAAGCAATAACAAACAAACAAACTCACTTTCTCATTTATAATATTAGTAAGGATTGGCTTTCAAAAAAGGCTATTTGTTTAGTTTCTTGTGGCACTTTTCTTATCACTCCATTTACGTCGAAGTACCATTCTAGATACCTACCAGGTAAAAAAATGTTGTTCGAAAATATCTGTGAATCTACATGCAAAACAAATTACCATTGATAGATGACTGTCATTAAAAAATTAAGCTGCAATTCGTTAAAAACGTAAGAAAATTTTAATTTAGCGGGCTCTGCGAAATTCAACCCCTCCAACCAACCACCTTATATTAAAACTAATATTTAATTATAATTTGCCTTTACGATATTTTTATAGTTTCCATTTCTAATTAAAAACTATTTTAACATTAACATGGTTACTTATTAAAACAATAAAACATGATTTTAATTGCAAAATTAACATTACGTTAAAACTTATTAATAGTTAAAGTCTTATACAGCACATTAAACTATAGCTGTCACTGTGAAACTAAGAAAGAAAAGCGGGCAAGTATGTGTCGGGCCACGCACAATGTAGGGTTCCGTATTTGCTGTGCTTTGCTTGGCTTCAGTTGAGTCCAATATCAAATTCTATCACATTTTGTAAGTTTTCATCAAATAAATTTTATTTTATAAGATCGTCGGCTATTACTCGGTAACTTGTAGAGCCTACTTAACTGTTATAGTTTTCATTGAAGGTTCAGCATATGGACTACTACCATGATATTTTTCAAATTTCTAAACGTAAGACTTTTGGAGATAGAGGTGGGGGGGACCACCGTTCAAAATGAAAATTGACGATAAATGTAAATAATTCCGAAACGGATCATTGTATCGAAAAATGATCTTCCCACACCCTCAATGTTGAGACCTATCTAACGATACCCCACAAGGAGTGGGCGCGAAAAAAAAAATTCATTTCCACTTTACATGTAGGGGAGGCACCAAAAAAAAATATATTTTTCAAAATGTTCTTCCAGCACTTTGTTACCATTGTTATTATGTGTATACATACCAAATTACAACTTTCTAGCATCAAGCGTCTAGGCGCTAGACCGCGGACAGACAGACAGACGGACATGGCGAAACTATAAGGGTACCTTGTAGTTTACTACGGAACCCTAAAAAAAGAGGTAGCCTGAGACTTAATGTGGAGTTAAATTTAAAATGCGTTTCAGAAACTGGCTAATAATGTAAATGTAACACAAAATATTAAAAAATATTTTTTTTTTTTTTTTTTTTAATAATTTATTCAAGGTAAAAACCATTTCTATTCTAGTAAAGTAAAAACATATTCTAGGGTGAATCATACTACGCCATCTAGTTCGAAACTAAGCAAAACTTGTAAGTACTAGATTGCTGACAAATGTCCAAATACTTTTTTTTTAATAAATAAATAAATAATTAATAAAACAAACACATAAAACAAACATACTTACAAGTTTATGAATAAAAATATTTGCCTTGTTAGATTCGAACCCAAGACCCTGGTTTTAGGGTTAAAATAAAGAAGCCGTTTCTAGCCATTTGACCACCACGACTCAAACTCAATTAAAAAGTAAACAAAAATAAAAGTTTTTTTTAAATAGAATAATAATTTAAAAACAACAATTTTTAAATTTATCTATATATCTAAACTCATAATATTATATAAAGAGGAAAGATTTGATTGTTTGTTTGCATTGAATAGGCTCCGAAATTACTGGACCGTTTTCAAAATTTCAAAAATTCTTTCACCAGTAGAAAGCTACATTATCAGGGAGTGACATAGGCTATAGTTTTTCCCGAAATTCAATGTGGGTTCCACGGAAACGGGTCCGGAACTTCACGCGGACGAAGTCGCAGGCAAAAAAAGTTAGTTAAAAATAAAATACACGGGTTAAGCTCAGCGGGCAGCATTTTATTTAAAATTTCAAATATCGAATCGCATCGGCTTCCAATTTTCAAATTTGAACTTGGAACGTCCAGTTCGGATGACGGACAAAAACTGACCGCGCAATGCCGCCCGTCATCTGCACAGAACAGAGCCGGGAGTGGAGACGCCATAGTTTGTTACAAATTGTATTGTAGCATTCTAATCATTTTTAGCAGAATAAAGTTATTTGTATTTAATCGTATAATAATTATCTTATTAATCTATACTTCTATACTAATATTATAAAGAGGTAAAGTTTGTGTATTTGTTAAATTGTAAGGGGTAATCTCGGGATCTACTGAACCGATTTTAAAAATTATTTTACCAATAGAAAGCCACATTATTGCTGAGTATCATAGGCTATATAAAAAACCAAAAAATAAAAAGGCTTTTACATTATGGGTCAGCTAGTCTTTAATAAAAATATAATATTATTCGCTACAAAAATTTATATAATATATTTTTTTATATTAGTATTGATAATGTTTATCTTCTGTTATAATATAATGATGATAATGTTTATTTTGTAGTTACAATTCGATTTTCGGTGGTGTGTTCTCTGGTTCGGTGTGTTGTCGACGGAGAGAGTTTCGGTGTGGGGAGGGTCTGGCCTCTCCAGGCCAGAGTCCTGGCCGGATCTGGCGGGGTCGCGGATGTTGTCTCAGTTGCCGTGGCCTCGCCTTTATGGGGATGTGTAGGGCACCTCGAAGTTTTTTTAGTTGGTAAATCCAGCTGGAGAGCTCCATAGCCCCGCCACATGTTCCCCGAGCGGTGGGGGCTGCATCTACGCAAAAAAAGGCTTTGGATAATATTCTTTTTTTCCATAAAGTCATTATGTAACATAAACTAAACTGTTCACGGCATAAAACCGTGTTCTAACTATATTATTATGGTAACTGTGGATCCTCTAAACATGATCACGACTTCTCCTCTAAACCCTGTTTTTCTTAACTTGACCGATGTAGTAAACAATCTTAAAATAGGCAATAAAAATCATCATTCACACTTTCACACTCCAATATTAATAATATAGTTAGAAATGGCATTTTAACACAACACTCTTATTAATCTGGCGATTTATTGATTTTACACATGTATAATTGAATAAAAAGACACGCTAAGATTGTTTACTACATTGGTCAAGTTAAGAAAAACAGGTTTTAGTATAGTACATTCTTCGGAAATCATTAGTTAGACCAATAAAGATCTTTTTTGATGAACCAGTGTTTGGATTGGTTTCGTTAAGTTGAACTTTTCCGTACTTCGGAGAACATGTTAAACCGTCGGTATCGGTTGTTATCGATGGATCCATACAGTGGGAAAAGATAGGTATTATATTAATTAACCCGTAATCATTTTTGGGTTGATAATATGATGACCTTCTTTTCTTAGATAAGTTCGCGTGAGTGTTATAATAATTTCTAAAATTGTGATATATTCAATTACAGATCTATTTTTCAGGCATCCTCAAGATGGGTTTATAGACCGAATGCTGCCAGAAGAAGATCAATCATTGAATTGAGTTCTGATCCAGTTGACAATGACAAGCCATAGCAGTGTGGGATGACTATTCGGTTGATAATGATGATGAATAATTTCAAAAGTACTCAGTAAGTCATAAATAAAAGCGATAAAAATACAAAAATAATATTTATTGTATAAGTCGACTCAATACTATTCTGTGTTCTCCAGAAATATGCCGCCTAGCCGTGCAGACTATGCGCAAAAAGGGCGTCCTTACCAAACGCTCACTTTATCACATGCGTTCCACGATAGAACGGGACAAATGCCGCACCGGCCGCTCAATGTAGAACTCTGTACTCTTAGGAAACGTTGAAAAGTCAATGGAAATTGTACTGGTAGAGGTGTCAAGTTATAATGGTTATGGGTTTAAGAAAGGATTGAAGAACGCTTTTTGTCTTTGTTTATTGAGGAGTGGGGATAAGGCTTAATGATTCTGATATTTATGATCCATGCTTTCATTTCGTTTTTTTTATATATTTGCACGTATATTATAATAATAAAACATACTTGATTTACTTGTCTGTGCTTCTGTTTATCCGTAAACTCCTAAACCACAAAAGTTCATTTAGGAATCTTTACTAATAAATGCGAAAGGATCTCTTTCTCAGCCAGTTTTTGAAACTTATTTTTTAAATTAATTACATCGTCGCTGACCCATGATCATCCCGCAGGGGATACGGGTCTCCCTGCAACCGAAGGGGATTAGAGCGTACTCTGCCACGCTGCTACAATGCTGATTGGCAGAGGCCAGGGTGTTCAGCTGCCTAAAGGATACGACTTTTCATCCACCGCCAACAGCCAAGACCGACGGCTTAACGTGCCCTCCGTAGCACAGAGAAGCTCGAGATAACGAACATGCACACACTGTTTTGGGAAGAATTCCTAAGCATGAAAACTTAACTCTTGAAAATAATTCCCCAGGATCAGTATTGGATTGTTAAGCCGGCTTTTCACTACGCGATATAATACAATATACATCTTGAGATATAATGTTTTATCGCTCGTCATACATTTTGTACGAGACCGTTCACACTGCGCTAAAATATATATTACATCCCATAGTGAAAAGCCGGCTTTACATTTAGGTACTACTAGTGAAAGCCACGCAACTTCGTTTGCGTGTATTTATTTATGCACAGCAGCGCTATATCAGATTTTTGACCAAATCCTACGGGAATCGCGTACTTTTCGGGATAAAAAGTACCCCATGTGTTAATTCAAGGTATCAGCTACCGACATACAAAATAACATAAATATTGGCCCTCACATTTGAGCGTGAAGAAGTAACAAACATATACACAACTTTCGCCTTTTTAATATTAGGATTTACAGACTTAGCCTAGCGTTAACTAATTACTAACCGAACTCGGGTTGTATGAATGCTAACCAAATAGAAAAATATAAAATTTCCCTTTTTTGCCCTCGGCACTACTGCGTGGCACTATCAGTAGTGTCATGGGAAATTTTTCATTTCCGTGTCTCTACTATTCACATTGGCTGATCAGAGTCTTATTTTAAAATCCCCATAGATTAACTCATTATCCATGACACTACTAACGATGATTTTCGGAAGTGGTTCTGTGGTGATTTTATTCAATGGTACGAAATTTTTGCCAATAATTTTTGGATTTATTTAGATAGAATTGATATTTAATCGCGATTACATTGCAGAGTAACCTAGCTGGCCAGCAGCTACTTTTATTTTTCTTCACAACGAAATAGGTAACTCATCATATCAACCCATAATCATCCCACTGCTGGGATACGGGTCTCCCTTCAATCGAAGGTGATTAGAGCGTACTCTGCCACGCTGCTCCAATGCGGATTGGCGGAGGCCGGTGTTTTCAAACCGCCCTAAGGTCACCGACTTGGCTTAACGACTGTCATCCATCGACAACAGCCGGGACCGACGGCTTAACGTGCCCTCCGAAGCACGAGATAACGAAACCCATCCAAACGCTGGCTAGGGTCGACGTCGCTTTGCGTGTTCATATTAGAGTGCGACACACAGCGACGCCAACGACCTCCTTTATTTTAACTGAAAATAAAAAAATAAAAATGGTCCTCAACACACTGGCTAGGGTTGACGACGCTTAACCATAGTGTGCAACACAGCGACGCCATCGAGCTCCTCAAGCAACTCAAGCTTGAGATGAGTGGTTTGCCCAATCACTAAGTAGGTTGACAGACATGCAAGAAAAGAAAATATTAAAGTACTCTTATATAAAATCTGTATCAAAGCGAAAGCCATGTTGTGGGAATTCAGGTTTTTTACAAATTTCCCATTGTACGTTACGTAGGCTTACACGTGAGAATAGAGATATGCTTAAGAATATTTTAGCAAGGTAATGGTTTGGTTGACAGCGTTTTGTAACGCCCTAAGAAAACATTAAGTGAATTTGGGTTATTTTTGTTGTCACAAAAACATTTTGTCATATAAATAAATATTCTTGGACAAATCACACAACGCCATCTAGTTCCAAACAAATCAAAGCTTGTACTATGGATACTAGATTGCTGATAAATATACAAAAATACTTTTTTTTTTTATAAATACTTATTATATATAGAAAACGACCAGACCAAGACAAACAGACATGTTCATGCACACAACTGTTTGTCTTGCGCAGGATTCGAACCCGCGACCCTTAGGACAAAGTGACCATTGTTAGCCACTCGACCACCGGGCCTGTCAAGTATAAGTAAGGGTAAATATCTATAGAATAGTAACAACACGACTCATAGCTTACAAAACAATTGAGAGAGGTAGGGCTCAGCGGATAATCCGCTCAAATCGGAGCAGCCCGTCTGAGGAAGGACCTCCTCCTTACAGAAGATCGTAGCCAAATACCATTGGTCTCGCCATGTTGTGTTCCTACGGTAAGGTCTTTAGCACAGAGTAATATCTTTAGAGCTCCACTTTCTACAGGGTTGGCACCGCGCGGGTGATACCCCCGGTATTCCAAGCGTCCTTATGCTAAGGTGACTGCTTACTATCAGGCGGGCCGTATGCTATAAAAACAAAAAAAAAAAAGCCGTATAAAACAAAAAAAAAAACGATTTCGTTATGCAAAAAGTACCAAGTGTCAGTTCAACTTCGTTACACATCAGCGCGAAGCTTTGTAGGCGACTAGTATTGTACTACCACAACTATAAAGTGTAAATAGTCGTGGTGGGACATGCTGACACTTTATTTTCTTTCGGATCGGATTCTAAAAGATCTAGGATGCGATTTTACAGTTACATTATTCGAAGATAATGTATTCTAATAATAATTACAGAATCATATTCATAGGCACGTCCCTCGACTACCATAACTTTTCTCGATTAAACTATATTTTTTTAATGGACATTTGTCGCCAGATCGCTGCAACGCGGGAGCTGAATGATCTTTAAACTTAAAATTTACTTACTACAAGCGTCAATACACAAAAACTTGTTTGTTTGAAACAAATCGCTTTCGCTTATGGCCATCATGAAAACCTCAGTTCAGTCATACAACATCAACTAATTAACCTAATTTTATATAATTGTCAATATACAGACATTGCTGCGCACAGCGTGTTATATGTTCAAAGACGTGGTGGTGCGTTTACTAATATTATTGTATTATTAGTATATTTATATTGTATTATTTTATTATAATTTATTACATTAGCCTAGAAATATTTTAATTATGCCGCAATCGTGGATTTCTGCACTCCCAATGGTTGACTGGTAGAGAATGCAAATAGCATTAAAGTCCGCCTATTGTATCAGTACTTTGTGTATTGTGGTCAATAAAGTTATTTAAATAAAATAAATAAATAATATTAAGAAGATTTGTATTTTTGTATGTATGTTTGTAATGAATAAACTCGAAAAGTACTGGACCGATTTCAAAATTTTTTTTTTTTAAATTAGGCTTAGTAAATCTTGTGCAAAGCTGGGGTGGGTGGGAGTGGGACGCTAGTAAAAACAATTTAATAAATAGGGACAAATCACACAGATTGAGTTAACTACTATAAATATATATTTACAAAAGTGTATCCGTCGTCTGGAGGAGCTCGATAGCGTCGCTGTGAGTCGCACTCTAATATGAACACGCAAGTCAAGCGACGTCGTCCCTAGCCAGTGTTTGGATGGGTTTCGTTATTTCGACCTTCTTCGTGCTTCGGAGGGCACGTTAAAGCCGTCGGTCCCGGCTGTTGTCGATATATAACAATCAATAATCGGGCTGTATGCTTGTTTGCCAACTTTGTGGTATAAAAAAACAAAAAAAAACTTTATTTTGGGACCACGTGACGCTGTGTGAATCGTTATTATGACGATGACGACCTCCGTGGCGTAATGGTTACCACGCCAGACCGCCACTCAGGAGGTCCCGGGTTCGATCCCCGGTCGGGTCATCATGATGAACTTACTTTGGGGCTAGCTCAATCTGTATGAATTGTCAGTATATATTTATTATTATATTTATTTAAATTTATAGATTAGAGATGGTACTAGTTAAAAATACCATAAAGCCAGTTTTACATATTTCTTTGTTTCCAAAATGGTAACTTATGGGATAAGTACGTACCTTTTTTATTTTTCATGCAGCAGGCTTTCACAGGGGCTTTCACTCTCAATTTAAACCCATCAAGATACTGACTGGGGTCAAAGTTGTTACGTGTATACATTGGTTCGCGCAACAAACGGATTACTCTAAGCTATTTATAGAACATTCTTAATTAATTATTCATTAATTGCAGTTCTTCGAGGGGTGTTTTTGTAATAAATGCCAATTATTGTAATTATCCTCTAGATATGTGTTTATAGTGACTGGAGTTCGAATAATAGAGCATTTAAAACATAATCAACAATAAACAAAATTTTACAAAAAAACAATAAAACATTTATTTTATTTTAATTGAAATAACAATACCCATTCTTAAAAATAAGTTACAAAATGACAAAATTTCGATTAAACTAGGTACTACAAAACATTATGTAAACTAGCTCTAAAAAGAATATATATCGCCCACTTACAGCAAAAACCAACTATCTGCATTATTTTGTAAGAAAGCGTTTTTTAAGCGTTGTCGTCGTCGTGTATACTACAAGGAACCTTTTTGGTTTGCCATGTCCGTCTGTCCGTCTGCCCGTCATTTGACGTGCCAATTTTCGTTTTGCACGGTGGTCCCCCCCCCCTCTATCTCCGAGAATCTTGTGTTTAGAAATTTGAAAAAAATCATGGACTACAGTAGGCACTATAATTACCGAGTAATAGCCGACGAACTTATGAAGTAAAATTTCTTCGACGAAAACGTGCAAATGTCGTAGAATATGGCATTGTACTCATCTTCAAGCAAGAAATGCGTAGCCAATACGGAACCCTACATTGTGCGTGGCCCGACACGTACTTGCCCGGTTTTTTTAAACATATGAAGTCGATTTATATTGTAAACTTTTTGTTTATAATTTTTTTTGAGTGATAAAGCCTAGCTTCTATTATACAATTTAAACGTTTTGTTTTTTTTTGTGATTAGAGCCTCTACTATTATGAACTTGGTGGTGGCTTGTTGTTTAAGCTAGCTCGAACGGGGTACCACAGATTACTAAATTGGTACTTCGGATCTGCACAATATTGACGTGAAACGTTGAGATAGCGGTGATGCGGTGTTTCGTACGATGAGCGACACAGCTGGAAGCCTAATACCCGTCCTGATTCCTACTTACTGTTCACTTATCCCTTCCATTTTCTTTCTTGTAAGTGAGCAACGCAACCAAGATAGGCTCGTTGCTGTAAAAAATGTTATTAGTCCGTCTTTTGGATTATTCAAAGGTAAGAGACGCTCATTTTTTCATTTGTAAATTGGACCAAAAATGACAAAGATATAGCCCATTAAAGTTACGTGTGACGTCACGCCGCCGTGTGGAATTTTTTCGCACGGGGTGACGTCAAAGGCTCCACTCCTCAATTTTTATGCGTTGTATCTTTGTTATTTTTTTATTTCAGCTCTCATGACGATCTCCGTGGCGTAATGGTTACCACGCCAGACCGCCCAGGAGGTCCCGGGTTCGAATCCCGGTCGGGTCATGATGAAAAAGAACTTTTTCTGATTAGCCTCGGGTCTTCGATGTTTATCTATAAATGTACTTTGTTATAAAATAAGTATCGTTGAGTTAGTATCCCATAACACAAGTTTCGAACTTACTTCGGGGCTAGCTCAATCTGTGTGAATTGTCCCTATATATTTAAGAGACGCGACATGAGATTGTAACTGTTTTTGATACGAAAATAGGAGGCTGGGCGTCATTTCGCTAATGCTTTCATACAAAGTAAAGGTTAAATCATTTTTTTAAATAATTTCAGCTCTTATACAAAAGCGTGATTTTATAAAGATTTGAATAACACCCAACAAACACTGACTATGTTTAATTACCTGTCGGACACACACTCGGGTAACGTCGGTATGTTGGTTTGTGTATAATTTTCATATAGCGTGCATAGGATCGCGACTAACGTCTCTGGTTAAGAACCGTGAAAGATATAGTTAGCTAGCTATAATTTTAGAGATGTGGAGTCGCTTTACATAAAATATTTTTTTAAATAAAATTATATATTTTTTTTGCGCTTTTAGAGTTTATTCACGTCTTTAATATTCAAAGTCAAAACTCAAAGTCATATATTTTTATTCAAGTAGACCTAATATTAGGTCTAATATTGAGTGTTAGTTTTAAAATAAATATTTCAATAGGAAAAATTTCATCTAATTAAAACTCAGTAACGTTTGAATGTAAGTACGTACATGAAAAAAATAACACCATTTCTCCCGCTTAGACGGAAATTTTATAGATTTTTTCCTCCCTATAAAAGGACGACACATCGCAAAAGAGCGCAAAATGGACAAACCCTTAAAGGTTGAAGAAGAAATAGGCGGACTGTAAATAGATATGTTCATATTCCTGATACATTAAACAATAACATCACATTATGTTGTTCTCTTTCATTCCTTCAACGAAAAATTAAATGAGTTTGCTAACACAAGTGTGTTAGCAAACTCATTTCATTTTCGTCATCAGAGAGATGATGGGAGATAACACAAGAGTCTGACGCGAAAGTCCTGTATCATCATAAATGCTTTACCACTTCAAAGTTTATAGATTTTAAACATATAATGGCACTCCACACATTCCCTGTTCCACGGCCATTGAGCGCATTAACCGGAAATGTTGACATTTCTATATAAAAGTTTACTAGGTACGGTTCCGTTGAACGTGCAAAAAAACAGGTGTTTCAAAGGTCAAGTCTTGTGTATGAACGGACGCGCATGTATTAACAATGCAAGAATTATAACTGCTCTTACACGATATCAGTTTAATTAAAAAAAGAAATAAACTTTTTTTAAATTTCAATATTAATACGAACAAAAGTGGTATTTTTACTACTGTTCGGTATAGAAAACCATCGTCGTGTCTCCCACCAGGGCACACGCTGATTGGAGACCTTTTTCTCGCGGTCTCTTTTCATTCGAAAGTTCGTACTCTGCCACGCTGGTCCAATACAGATCGGCAGAGGCCTGTGTTTAGGCCAGAACGGAGAAGCGAAATAACGAAATCCATCTCAAACACTGACTAGGGTCGACATTTGGATGAAGCAAACAAGCACTCATATTTAAGTATTCCCAGGAAAGTACAATAGTGTGAAAAATACAAAATGTTGAGGAGCTCGCACAGCGTGGCAGAGTACGCTCTAATCTCCTTCGATTGAAGGGAGACCCGTATCCCTGCAGCGGGATGATTATGGGTTGATAAAAAATATTTTATTAATCAAGTCTACCAAGAAAGTACATTTCTATGAAAAAATATGTTTGGAAAGACAGTCTACCACTTATATGGTTTTGCTTACATATTATTGGCGTTAGATCACTTACACTTGTCTACCTTTTTCAAAAAAAAAACTACTAATTTAAAGTTCAATTATGAATCGATAGACATACTTACAGACAATGGCGTCGCATTAGAAACCAAGTATGGGAACGTAAGCTTTCTTGGAAAACGAATAATTATCGTAACTTATCACAGATTTTAATATAAATAGATACAGCAAATAAGTGTGTCCTTTGAGCTCATTGCGAAACCTCTGCCCGCATATTCTCGTTACAATCTCATGTCAATATTGAGCGTTGTCTCACTCATACAAAATAGGAATTGAGCGAGATAGTGCGTAATTTAGATTAAATTGAAACTGTCTTTGTTACTATAATAGAGCCGTACGTATGAGCGAGTTGGCTTGAGATCGAAATAGACGTTGGCAAAGTTTCGCAGTGGGCGAGCAAGCGAGCGAGCCGCACGAGCCTCGTTTCCAACTTATTTCGCCGCGAACTAGCGAGAAGAGCTACATCAACAAAACAAAACAACGTTAGCTGGCGATTCGGTTGTTAATAAAATTCCTGGTGATTACTTACTACTTAGAATATCTGTACTCCTTAATAAACTTATTTCACGAAGTCCATTTGGATGCGAATGTTCTAAGGCGGGCACATAGTTTTAGTGTGCGTACAGTCACAAGAGCACGTCGACCTTTACATTTTTTTACCACAAAGTTGGCAAGCAAGCATACGGCCCGCCTGATGGATGGTAAGCATTACCGTAGCCTATAGACGCTTGCAATACCGGAGGTAACACTCACGCGTTGCCAACCCTCCCAACCCCCTCAAGTGGAACTCTGGAGACCTTACTCACCGTAGGAACACAACATGGCCAAGACCAATGCTATTTGGCTACGATCTTCTGTAAGGTGGAGGTCCTTCCCCAGACGGGCTGCTCCGATTTGAGCGGATTATCCACTGTGCCCTACCTCTCTTAAACCTACATGTCGGACTTTGTAACATTCTTAAATTCTATGTCATAAGAGCCAAAATCGTACAGCAAGTGTAAAGTTCAACGTGCTCGTAACTGTACAAACAAACTGAAGTATAATATCTGTAACACGTATATTTGTTTGCAGTATCTATTTAGAATAATGTCTCTTGAACCGAGACTACTATTATTAGTACAATCGATATTATTATTGGTTACTTCCTGACTATAATTTTTTCACAGGTTTCTTTGATGATTTAGAAATGGTAACATTGATTGGTCATGAGAGAGTGGATTGATGAATGGAATAGATTATCCAATGAGGGTGGAAAACATCAAGAGGATTGATGAATGGCAGACATAACTTAACAACGGTGGACAGAAAAGTCCATGAGATCACTACCATTGAAAATTGCGAAAACTTCTCTCTTCCTTCTTGCCTGCCCACGTGTTTACTTCTTCTTATGATCCCGAGATTTTCAAACAGAGCGTGAAATAGTTTTCGAGGTCTGCAGGGTGAGTCTGATCGATGACTGCGCTTCCTGTCCGCGGCTTCGACGGGCCTCACTTCAGGAGGGCAATTCACGTAACAAAAGCAGATTCTATTTAGATTCAAACACACTCGCTGTCCCGTTCAATTCCTATTTTGGATGAGTGAGATAGCGATTGAATTTGGGAGAAAAAAAGAGAATAGGTCTGGACTCCACTACTGCTTAACGTACCCTTCTATGCACGGAGGAGCTTCGAGATACCGAAACGCATTTAAAAACTGTGTTTCCTTCGGACTATGACATGGGACTATTTAATAGGTACATTAGGGGTCTCGTCAGAGGTGGGCAACGCATAGGTAACGCCTCTGGAGTTGCTGATGTCGTACAATAGACAAACAAGCAAGCGGGCCACCTGATGGAAAGCGGTCACCGCCGCCTATAGACATTAGTAACACCAGGGGCGCTACCAATGCGTTGTCCACCAAGGAAGTTGGAGTAAAGGAAGGAGGAACGGAAGGGAAAGACGGAGGGGAAAGAAGGTATAGGGAAGGAGTTGGGCTTCCGGAACACTCACTCACCAAACGAAACGCATTGCTGCTTCACGTCGATATTCTGTGAGTGGTACTTCCCCGGTCGAGCTAGCCCATTTCGTAATAATTGCTCTACCACTCCAAAGTAGTCCAATAGTTACACCCAAGCAACACCGTGTCAATTCTCTAGTATCACATATTATACAGTCTTTTGATACACATTTTGAACCGTTTATTTCACTGCAATTGCGAGAATTATCTCCGATCGGCAACAGGCACACCGCTTAATTAACCATTGTATTTAACTGCCTTTTATAACTTGTTATTTTATGAACTCCCAGTTATATTTATGAACTCTTTAATAACAGTATTTAGCTTTTTAGGACCACTTTTAGTATTTATGTTAAAATAACATTATTAACGTCAGGTATAATTTATCTTTTTTTATTTTCCACCCACATTCATCGACTGCTAGGTGTAGAGGTCACTTTTCTCACGCCAGTTTATTCAGGGGGCTCTTGTCACCGACATAATGTAGTCTAACCAGGCCTGTGGTCTTCGGGACATGCCCACCACACATTCCCAACGTGTGCGTACTGCGTAGCCAGGATAACCACAGCGACCACAGATTGACAATAGGCAATAAAACTTATTGTCGTCCCGGAGGAGAAACTACAGCTGTCCTGGAACTCACAGCATATTTTAATCAGAAAGAAATAAGAAAGAGTAAAAAAAAATATATATTTTCCTCAAAACAAGGTTTGCTTACTGGCTATGGGTTACAATTTGTTAGGTAGGTTTTCTTAGTTGTACCGATGTAAGACGACCTATGTAAATGTGAGGCTGGTGCCTATAGTAGGTTTGGGTAAACAAACCTTAGTCACAGGTCACCAGGGCCCTCCCTCCACATGTGGTGTAGTTTACATGTTACAGCATAATAGGTATTAAACTATACAAATTAATTGAAAAATAAAAATAAAAGACTACCGAAAAAATATAAAACAAGAACAAGAACATAGTAAAAAATAATGAAAGGACTTCTGGCCAGGTGGTCTGCCGATCGATCTCCACTTCTGCCACGGAAACCAACTCCGACATTGCTTTCAGTCAAGAAAGAGTTAACAAGGGTATAGGATAGAACTAAAACAAATATTTGTATGCTTACAATGTAAACATCGATATGACATTTTGTAATTACATGGCGCAAAATCGTATTGAATAATTAAAATTCAAAAATTTTTGACGACATCCGTGGCGTTGGTTACCACGCCAGACCCAGAAGGTCCCGGGTTCGAATCCCGGTCAGGTCATGATGAAAAACGAACTTTTTCTGATTAGCCTCGGGTCTTGAATGTTTATCTATATATGTATTCGTTATAAAATATAGTATCGTTCAGTTAGTATCCCATAACACAAGTTTCGAACTTACTAGCTCAACTGTGTGATTTGTCCCTATATATTTATTATTTAAATAAAACCCATAATATGCAATATTTAACAAACTTGAATCACATTTACGCTGGATACCTCATTCATTTGTTATATAATTCGAATATCCTTTTCCTGCCCAACACCCTAAAGATTGCAGCCGTGATGTTAAGTGATCATTAATTTAAAACGCGCACCATATAAACGAGTGAGGAGGTGCGCATGTCAACAGAAAATGATAAAAATTATAAACAAGTTGTGATTTTTATCAAAAGTTTCCTGAATTAATCACACTTGGGTGCGCACGACCAACATTACTGCACTGTATGGTTAAACTAGGAACGAAGCATATTATATTATTTTTTATACCACTAAGGTGGCAAACAAGCATACGGCCCGCCTGATGGTAAGCAGCACCGTAGCTTATGGACGCTTGCAATAGCGGGGATATCACTCGCGCGTTGCGGACCCTGTAAAAAGTGGAGCTCTGGAGACCTTACTCACCGTTATTCAATCGTGAAATCGTTTATTTCAGAAATTAGACTTTCACAGGCACAGTCTATTCCCGGGTGCTACCCGTTTGATGACCGTAAACACTGTAAGCTACAGAATTTCTATGGTATTGACGCCTTTGCAACGGTCACAATATACCACCCGTATACTAATCGTGTCTTCGCCGGCGCGCACCGGTATGGCAACGTCGCGTGTCATGCACGGAGCGTATCCGTAGTCCGTACCGAAAAGTATTCTCGACGAGCAATAGGTGCCGTGCCGGTCCGTGTATGATACGTTACGTGCATGGTCGGTGACGGAACGTTTCAGTGGGCATTGTTTCATAAAAATTCTTAAAAACTATATTTTTTTGAATGTCTACGCATTTCGGTTATTTTTGACGATCTTTTGCAGTTTCCTTTTATGTCGAAATGAAATGAAATGAAATAAAATGAAATGAATTCGTTTATTTCAGAAATTAGACCTTCACAGGCACTTTTTCTTGTCATTTACAATTTGTATATATGTATAAAGAAAATAAACTACGTTATATACTACCACCATTTCGGACACAAGCAAAATGGCCACCGGTAAAAGAAATGGCGAAAGAAACCCTGTTACGGCCTTTTTTGTCATTTAGCAATTTTTTCTTTCAGTCGTTTGTTGCAATTACATTTATAAGAATAAATAAAATACAGATCCAGGTACATACAGAAATCAAGCACTAAACGCGGGAAGTGGATCCAAATAGCGCTATGGTCAAATCCTAAATATGTCGAATATGTAGATGTTAATAAAGCGAGCAGACCAGTCCCCCAAGATGACAACCACAACTGAGAGTCGGCCCGCCAGCCTCCATCACTGAGCTCACCATCAAATTATCAATGATCAAATTATGAACAATATTGGAAACACAGCGACCCGACTCCCGATGCGACCGTTATCCCGGACGAGCCCATTCACAAAAACCTTTCATTTCATTCACAACTTCCCCGCGGCTTCACTCGCGTTAATTTTGTGACATAGATTTCGTTTGACAACAAAACAACCCATAGCGCAACTTGTGGCGCCATCTGTTGGCCGATACAGCGCCCTCTATAGTAGAAAAATTATTTTCCTATTGGAACGACATACTTTCACGGGATAAAAATTAGCCTATGTTTGGCTCTGTACCCCTAACAATATGTTTGCAATTTTTCAAAATGATCGACTGCTTAGTCAAGCCGTGAAGGAATAACAAACAAACAAACTCACTTTCTCATTTATAATATTAGTAAGGATAAGGATAATGCAGTGATTTACTTTACAAAAAAGGCCGTAACCGGTTTTCGTTCGCCATTTCTTTTACCGGTGGCCATTTTGATTGTTTCCGAAATGGTGGTAGTTTATAACGTAGTTTATTTTCTTTATTTAAACAAGTTGTAAATGACGAGAAAAGTGCCTGTGAAGGTCTAATTTCTGAAATGAACGATTTCATTTCTAAAGTAACCGTGTGTTATATTTGAAACTGTTAAGTTTACGCTTATTTTGTGATTATTACAACACAATTACATTGTAGACATTTCACAAATAAGCAGTCAAAAATTAGCGCGGATATATTAATCTGTATTTTACGATGGGACGGTTCAATTGGTAAATAATAATAAAAAACTAACTACATTGTTGTCAAAGTTAAAAGGTATTTGTTAAGACAGACAAGTCGTTTGTTAGCCAAACGGTGAGAAAATATTTTTTTATGAAAATTTAATTCTATATTTTGATAAGAGATGGCGTCACTGCCCGCAAATATAGATCGCGGTAGTTTGCATTTAAAGTTCAGGGGGTCATCCCCCCAAAAAATGTTTTTTGAAAGAAAGAAAGAAAGAAAGAAAGAAAATGGTTTATTTATTGTCTAACTTACATTTAAGAACTTAAATAAATAACTAATAACAATAAAATAATAAAGAATGTAGATCAGACAACAAAAAGGCATCTGCTCAGCATAAACCGTGGGGTCGTCCGACTCCATTTTAAAACCCGGATTGTAATTAATACTAAACCTTTAGCCATGAAACTCTTAACTAGATATTTAAGGATTGCTCTTTGGATCAATGCCTCGAAAATATGATCACTTGTTGTTTTCTCTATAGAAAAAAAAAACAATTGCCTCTAAGAATAATGTTGTACCCAAAGTATGGCCTAAGGCCAAAATACTTTACGGAAGATCGTCAGTTTTTTAATAATAACAGCTAAACATATTCTCTTTAGGGCAAAGATAAAGCTAAAACTATTTATTTTAAAATATAACACATTAATAACGCGTGTGCATCATGCAACCGTAGTGCAATTGGACGCATTTGCATTGTTATCACGCTTATGAATTCGCCATCTTTCACTCACAGACGTTCACAGACGTTATTGTTATTTTTTATATAAAACAGAGATGGCAAATTGGATAGCATTTCCAAAGTGGTAGAACTACGGTACGGTTCTAAGTTGGCACTTATACACTACGGGGTAGCACAAGTGCCGTCTTGAATAATCGGGTTGAAGCGGCGTTTCGTTCGCGTGAAAAGTTTCATTAATTAGAATTTAGTAAGTCAAAAGTATAAGGAGTCCCGGGGAAGAACTACAGCTGTCAAAACGTATTCAATCAGAAATATATTAGAGGGAGTAGGAGTTTCTAGCATTGGTCTAGGCCCTAGGCCATGTTGTGTTCATACGGTGAGTAAGGTCTCCAGAGCTCCACTTGGGGTTTTTTTTTTTTTTTTGCTCTATACCTCCAACGTTATCGGAGTTCTTATCTATACATTCATACTAGTTCTCGCTCTTTTTCCTCTCGCACGTGCATTCTACATTCTTGTTCTTTCTTTCATACCTCATCTTTTATTACTTGTACATCTAGCTATCTTTACTAACTTATATCAAAAGACAGGGTGGTTTCTTTATTTTGAACAATTTGCTTATGCTACTTATTCTATTATTATAACTTTTTCTTATTCTACTGCCTTAATTTTATTCTTTCTTTACATAATTATTTTCTTATATGATAGTCTACTATATGCATCATTATATAATGCTATCATATTACTCTAAGTCTTATTTCTATTAATTACAATTTTGGCTATTTTAATGCAGTATTCCAAGAATTCTTGTCTTGTATCTTTTTGCTCTATTATTTTACTGACGTTATTAATTTCTAATGTAATCCCTATCTTATTTTCCAGGTCAAACCTATCCATGGCGTGGACGGGACATTCCAGCAGGAAATGGGCCACTGACTCTACCACGTTCGTGTCACAGATGCGTGAGTGATACCCCCGGTATTGCAAGCGTCTATAGGCTACGGTGATGCTTACCATCAGGCGGGCCGTATGCTTGTTTGCCATTTTTACTTTTTGGTATAAAGAAAAGTAAAAAAAGGGACTTTCCTTCTTGCTAACTACGCGAGATACAGCAATTTCTGACAGGCCCGGTGGTCGAGTGGCTAGCAATGGTCACTTTATCCCAAGGGCCGCGGGTTCGAATCCTGCGCAAGGCAAACATTTGTGTGCATGAACATGTCTGTTTGCCTTGGCCTGGGTGTTTTCTATGTATAATAAGTATTTATTTACAAAAAAAAAGTACTTATCAGCAATCAAGTACCCATAGTACAAGCTTAGTTTGGGACTAGAGGGCGTTGTGTGATTCGTCCAAGAATATTTATATTATTATTATTTATTTGAAACATAAGCTGTAATAGCCTAGAAAGCGAGTTGTGTTCTAATATAAAAATACAAAAGCACACAAAAGCTCCCTCAAACGCACCGTACTTGATAACAGATGACGGCTGATAGCGTCTCACGCTATACCACAATTTCTACTTGTAAATGCAAAAACAATTCCGTTTTTTAATTACAAGATAATGCACATTAAATGATAATTTTTAAACGAAAAAAAAGGATGCCCACGGTAGCGGTACTTTTTGTTTTTAGGGTTCAGTGGACAGCACAATGATAGATAGATAAAAGAAAGAAAGAAAGAAAGAAAAATGGTTTATTTGACGTAAAACACAAATTTTAACAGGGTTTACATATATGAACCTTTTAACTAACATGATAGATAGATAGAATATTTACTGGACAAGCTCACCACACATTCCCACCGCTGTGTCTCCTGTAGGTATAGCCAGGATCAACAACGGTGACCTCAGATTGATAAAAAGCAATGAAGCTTATTGACGTCCCGGGAGAGAAACTACAGCTGTCTTGGAACTCACAAGGAATTTAACCAGAATGAAAATAGATGGATTAGGAAGTACTGAAAGGACTAGGAGGTAGAAGGAAGTAAATGACTGATGGAAACAGAGTGGGCAGTAGTATATCCATAAATCAAAGGAACTCATGCTACTATTTATTTATTAAGTCTTTTTTGTCTAACACAAAATTATGTAATCATGAAATGCACTTGTCCGTTTGGACTCTCACAAGAGGTCTCTTAGTTCGACGTGCCTTCAGGCAAAAGGCTCCTCCAATTCCATCCTACTAAAATTGTAAAGGCGAAAGTTATGTGTATGTTTGTTACTTCTTCACGCTCAAATTGCTGGGCCAATTTGTATGGTATTTGGTATGTAGGTAGCTGATACCTTGGATTAACACTCAGGGTACTTTTTATCACGAAAAGTACGCGATCCCCGTAGGATTTCATTAAATCATCATAAATAAATACACGCAAACGAAGTTGCGAGGGTTTCACTGGTATTCCATATATTAAGGACATTAAACTTTTACAAAAACTAAGATTGTGGCGTGTTTTTTTAACTGAACGTCGTACTGAACCGTTATAGTTAAAGCGCAGCTCACACTTGACCATTTTTTAAGTTAATTGCTGCATAAAAATGCGAAAAGCGTTCAAAATATTTATTTCGTTTGTATATTTTACATTCAGTTTGTTATTTACAAGTCGTTGATTCTATGAAAGGGTCATAGGACGTTGTTTTTCTGTTAAAAAAGGATTAGAACCATTTTAATTTATGAAATACGTTCAGACAATTAATTAAAGAGTTAAAGATACATTTTAAAATAAAACAAATGACACTATAAATCTAATTATAGACTTTTTTGCAAGTTGACGACACATTATATTAAGGTTTTCGCTTTCAAACTGAATACAAACTGGGACCTCATAAGTTTAGATTGGTATAGTATTTTATGAAATAGGCTAGCTCTGGAAGTACTCCTCCTCGTGTCTCCTCAATGCTGAGGGTCGTGATCATCTTGACGCAGTTTGTTGCGGACTATTTGCCGCCACCTCCCACTATCAGCAAATACTATAGAAGACTAATACGCACAGCCTCGGAAGAATTCGGGCAAGACGCGACACTAGCGCCCTTACGGCATGAGAGCGGCATGAGGTGAACGATTTCAAAACTTTTGTGCGTTTTGTATGCAAAATGTTATAGCGCCCCTAGCGGCATGAGGTGAACGGAGGTTTTTTGTATGCAAAATGTTATAGCGCCGCTAGCGGCATGAGGTGAACGGAGGTTTTTTGTATGCAAAATGTTATAGCGCCCCTAGCGGCATGAGGTGATCGGAGGTTGCCAAGTCATTGTATGAGAAACGTCACGAGCTGTGTGCGTATTAGTCTTCTATAGTATTTGCTATCAGTAGCAGAGTGAAAGGCGTCGTGGACAGTGGTGTCGAGGGCATTGCGAATCTGGTCAGTCCAGCGCATTGGGCTCCATCCTCTCGGTTTTCTGCCCTCAGGGAAGTACAGTGCAAAAATGAGATAAGTAACCATTTTTGCACTTACCTACAGTGCAAAAATGGTTACTTATCTCATTTTTGCACTGTACTATAAAATATTATATGAAATAGGCTAGCTCGACCGGGGAAGTACTCCTCCTCCTCGCGTCGTCGGTCTCCTCAATGCTGAGGGTCGTGATCATCTTGACGCAGTACCTAGGTACTTTGTTGCCGACTATTTTGGCTACGCTGCTATTTTAATGTACTTATACCAACATTGTAACTAATGAGTGGAAAAAAAGAAAGAAAAAAAAAGTACAAAATGACAAAAAAGGCCGTAACCGGTTTTCTTTCGCCATTTCTTTTTACCGGTTGCCATTTTGCTTGTGTCCGAAATGGTGGTAGTATATAACGTAGTTTATTTTCTTTATTTAAACAAGTTGTAAATGACAAGAAAAAGTGCCTGTGAAGTCTAATTTCTGAAATAAACGATTTCATTTCATTTCATTTCATTACCTATCAGTAGCAAAGTAAAAGGCGTCGTGGACAGTGGTGTCGAGGGGCATTGCGAATCTGGTCAGTCCAGCGCATAGGGCTCCATCCTCTTGGTCTTCTGCCTTCGGGGAAGTACTACAATCTAAGATTCAAAGCATCGATGTGTTTCGTTCGATAAGTGAGAAATCTTAGAAATCTGAGACCTGTCCCTTTTACTCCATCTTTCAACCAAATATCTCACAAGCTCGGAAAGAATCTGTTTGTCATTCGAAATCTGAGCGCAAAAGTGCATTTTGTGCCCTAGCGTGGAAAGTATTTTTAAAATTCGAACCTTTCTATTCTTTAATTTTTTATACCGCAAGTCCTCTGAAAATGCATTAATACTTATTTCATGCCAGTGTGCCAACCTTATTTTTAAAATAATCGAACTGGCCAGCACGACACCGCATGAAAAAAAATAAACACTTATTTAATATATTATTTGCGTTTTTCTTGCATCTAGGATTTTCCTCGCTGCAGTGAGGTGAAAAATTTTGTGTTTCGCTCGGCAGCAAAGTTATTCTGCGTCTCGTACCTTTGAAACCCTCGCTACGCTCAGGATTCTATATTTGAACCACTCGCTTCGCTCGTGGTTCAATCCTAGAATCCTTCGCTAGCTCAGGTTTCAATTTAAGTACTCGCGCCAAAAAACAACTTTGCAGCCTTGCATTACAAATAACTATTAAACTCGTTTTATTTATCAATAGTATTAATATTATTCTATGCCACATGCCACTAATATTATAAAGGCGAAAGTTATTTGTATGTTTGTTACTTCTTCACGGTCAAATTGCTGGACCAATTTTTATGATATTTGGTATGTAGGCAGCTGATACCTTGGATTAACACATAGGGTACTTTTACTCCCGAAAAGTACGAGATTTCTGTGAGATTTGGTCAAAAATCTTATACAGATTGTGCTGCTGTGTAAAAAATTAAACGCGGGTAACACCGCGGGCAGCGCCTAGTGTAGGTAATATAAATATTTGTTCTCAGTTCTCTACCGTGGTCACCTGTTTCATTTGTTGACTGTAATAGCCATGTAATAGCCTTCGTTTGACAGGAAATCCCGAGATTTTCGTCATCTCGCACGAAAATGGTGCCAAGTCGCACGATTCTAGTGCGAGATAACGAATGACGCGAAATCCCGTATCCCACAACTGGGATTCGCAGTTGACAGAAATCACTTGGATATATAAAAAAAAAAAATTAACGCGAGCGAATAAACTAGGTAGTTACCTAGCTTATTATATATAAAAAAAACTAGGCGCTAGAACACCTAGACAAGTCTAGAAATGCCATTGCACTCAAACATTAAACTGCGCACCGTATGACCTAACCACCATTTGTACGAAAAAACCAAATTAATTCTTATGACTTTGTAAATAAAATTGAAATTACATTGTATTTGTTGCATAGGGCTGTTTATTCCGTTATTTTAATCGTCGATGCCAATACACTTATTTGTTACAAAATCATTCACCGTGGACAAGGGTTGCCAATTAACAGAAATATTACCTACTAACTGCTGCCCGCGGTGTTACCCGCGTTTTAATTTTTCGCACAGTAGCGCCACCTACTTTTCATTGACTATCAACGGGGCTTGACGACCTCCGTGGCGTAATGGTTATCACGCCAGACCGCCACCCAAGAGTTCCCGGATCGATCGAATCCCGGTCGGGTCATGATGAAAAACGAACTTTTTCTGATTGGCCTCAGGTCTTGGATGTTTATATATATATGTATTTGTTATAAAACAAAGTATCGTTGAGTTAGTATCCCATAAAACAAGTTTCGAACTTACTTTGGGGCTAGCTCAATCTGTGTGATTTGTCCATGTATATATTTGTCCATGTAAATATATATATATTCACGTAACAAAAACCGATTCTATTTCGATTCAAACACACTGTCCCGTTCAATTCCTATTTTGTATGAGTGAGACAGCGATTGAATTTGAATCGGAATAGGTTATTCTTACGTGAATAGGGCTACGGACTTTTGACCAAATCCTACAGGGATATACTTTTCGGGATAAAAAGTACCCTATGTGTTAATCCAAGGTATCAGCTACCTATATACCAAATATCATCAAAAATGATCCAGCCATTTGAGCGTGAAGATGTAACAAACATATACAAAAACTTTTTCCTTTGTAATATTAGTGTTTTTTTAATAGCCCACCACACATTCCCACCGATGTGTCTCCTGTGTAGCCAGGATCAACAACGGCGACCTCAGATTGACAATAAGCGATGAAGTATAATGGATTTGATTGCGTTTGGCCTCAATCTAGCCTGATCTTAAGCAGAGATGAGGTCTACGGTGGTGCCGTGGTACACGCAAACTCAAAAAATGCCTACTCTCTCTTGCCTTGAAAATCCCTAAATTATACGAATCGGGAAACAGAGACGCGGGGATAGTTCCATACCTTAGAGGTGCGCAAGAAAGTGTAGGCGAATCGACTGGTACGGGTGCTAATTCTGTTGTACATTTAACTAGACTAAACTAATTTTGACAGGACTAAAAGTGTTGCTATCCTTGTCACTAATTATAAACCAAGGAAGGACAACAACACCTGTGGTCCTGTCTAAATTAGTTTAGTCTAGTTAAATGCAGAATTATCACCACGGTAGGTGGGAATATCGACCATGAGATGGAATCCCTGTACACGCGTCTTCTATACGAGCGAGAGTATAGAGCCGGTATAATAGGGAATGAGAAAAGCAGACGATTGCAACAAACTAGAATGCAAGCCACTACATGAAGAAAAAATCTTTAGATTCATTCAGTAGAGCTTACTTTGGGGCTAGCTCAATCTGTGTGATTTTTTCTTATATAGTCATTTATTTATATTCAAATCTCATAGTCAAAATGTCAGTAGAGTGAATTTCACTTTTGACATTAGTATTTTTTATTAATGTGTGACTATGTGTCACTTGTCTCTGAAGTTATCAGCTTTTTTGAAACGGATAGTCTTTATATCAAATCAACCCATAATTATCCCACTTCAGGTATACGGGTCTCCCTTCAATCGAAGGGGATTAGAGAGTACTCTGCCACGCTGTTCCAATGCGGATTGGCGGAGGTCAGTGATTTCAGGCCGCCTGAATGCCAACTTGGCTTAACACTGTCATCCAAGTAAACGGATAGTACAGGAATGTAGCTGTAGTGAAGGATCTTAACTTGATTTGCTTATTTTTTTGCGTTCTTTTAAATTGTTGTCTCTCATGTTGCTATCATAACGAGAAGTTATAGGACATCTGAAATGTAAAAAAAAACTCTTCTTAACAATACGGGTTTTCCAGAACTAACAGATAGATTTGATAGGTTTTAGAATCTATCACTTTTAATAAAGTCAAAATTAAAAATTATAGTTCATTGACAACCCTAATATAATAGGAAGAAAACAGGGGAGCGCAACCTTTAGAAAAATATCGAAAAAAAAAATATCATGCGGTTTCTTTACTTTGTAAAAAAGTCTAATTAACTTATTTGCATAAACGTATTTGATTGAGTAACTTTTGCCTGGTTTTTATGTAAAAAAATATTCAACTTGGATTCAGTTTATGTTTATTTCTCCATGCCTCAACTCATTTGGATTTCTCCGTTTCTCTATGATCATCTACAAATTATAAAAGTTAAAATTGTTCAGAATGTAGATATCTATGTTTTTTTACGTTTCATGTCCAATTTTAGGCATATTTTAATAACAATTACGCCGTCTTTCATCATTTACAAAAAAACAACTCGATCGGTTTGGTTAAAATTTCACAGTCAGGGATAAATAAGATAGTTTTTATACAAAACTACGGAAACGGGGCCAACGGCCATATTATTATTTTTATTGTCTATTTATCGATAATAATCGAAAACATCGACATAGACACCATGCCTACAAAAAAAGATAATAAAATATTTTATACAATACTAACGCCGTCCCGGCTTGGCACGGGTTTACTCAGGATCCCTATTTTTTTTGAAAATATAATATAGTCTATTTTACACGGGGGAAATGTACCTTACCAACGTTGAAAGAATTTTTGAAATCGGTCCAGTGGTTTTTAAGTTACAAACAAATATACAAATCTTTCCTCTTTATAATATTAGTATGGATTTAGAACGTTTATTACTTTGATGGACCCCGTGGTCGAGTGCATCTTATAGGTCACATCTCGCCCACGACAAACATTTTTAATGTCCAAAGCAATTACTATTTATTTCAAATAAGAACAGGAATGAAATAAAAGTGCTAAAGTACCGTAAAAAGATGGTAAAAAGTACTATTTAGTTCAATAATCATCTCATCACAATATACGTATCCCGTAAGATTCTCAATGTGTATTTGTATCATACAAAAAATTAACAAAAACTGTTTTAAATTTTACACAAATTGCGACAACAAAGTCGCTGTTTAATGAATAATTGTACAATATAAATTGATTAATTATTTAATTTACATTTAAAAAATTACTTGTCGTGTGTTCCAATAAAACGTAACGACAAAAATTGTTTACCACAAAAAAGACATATAAATGTGTTGTCATTTTACGTTTTTTTAAGATGAAAACATAAGATTTTATTAGAAAAAACCGTTTCCAACGCAAAAAGAAGTATCGAGGCGCCCCTGTTGTATGAAAAAATGGCTGAGTGGAATGAAAATTGCAACGGACGATGTGAAAAACACGAATAAAAAATGCATTTAACGTTCTCTCTATGATAAAGCGAGGCACGCGATCGTGAAGACGCAATTGTGTGGATAGGACGAGAGTTTTGAGATATCATTTTATTATAAGTAAATGTAGAAAATATTTTTGGAGTGGTGAGCACTGGCTGATACTATGCGTGACGTCAGTGCCCAATTTAACGTGCTGTGCTACACTGCTAAGGGCAACTCCTCTTAGTATCTCCTTCATGGTGAGCACTTAAGAAATGGTCGACATAAAACACTTTATGGGAGGATAACAGGAGACATAAAAAGGCCACTTTATATGAATCATAATAGATTCAATCACTTTTCAAATCGTAAAATAGTAACACTACCATTCATAATATATTTCATTTGCAATTCATATTTTTCCAAGAATTATAATTAATTTACGTAGTTCTACTCGCAATAATAAGGTTGAAATTTACTCAGTTTTTTCTTCAAACCTTACGTCAAACGTCACAAAAACACGACCATTTTACGAAAATTTGACCTTTTTAGCCCCGCAGTTAAAAAGACCTGTAAAAAATGTGTATTGAAAAAAGAATGTTTTGCGGACTACGCAAACGACACACGATTTGTGAAGCGCCGCGAGGCGAAGAGTTCCTACGAGTTTTGCTGTGCAGAAGTCACGAAAGTTTTACTATTGACAACTTGTGTACAGCCTAGGGAGTCGACGCTCTCGACTGAGTCAATTGGCTTGTCAGCGGCTGTTCTTTCTACTACAAAATATTCTAAAAAATAAATACTAATACAAAACAATTTAGGTGATTTTTAAACATTGACAGTAAATTATTATATTAGGTAGATAATTGATTATCTACCTAATATAATCATTTAATAAGGGGGTAAGTGCTTACCTTATGAGAAACAAAAATAAGATGACACCGCATCCATACAATGCTCAACTAGTCACACCGAGCCGCGGTGCTGTTCAGTTGGTATCAGTAATTTTTTCCTAGTTCGTCCACGATTTATTTCTGTATTATATTAATTAGGAACGTTGGGAACATTCACAAGACGAACGCGCGTGACGGTAGCCATTTTTTATTTTAGAACAATGAGGAAAATAATTTCTTCTGTCATATCAATGGCATTTTAATTTTATTAAAAAAATATAAGAAAAAAGCGATTTATTATAAATGCTTTATTCATGTAGGATAGAGTAATGTTTATGATGATTGGAGTGGTAGGTTTATGTTTACTTCCTCGACCAAGGAAGTACTTCCACAGTAGTCACTATAACTATAGCCGTGTCCAGTACACAGTCCGAGCACAGCTCGCGAGCCGAATGCTCGGTTTGTGGATTAGGGTATAGAGAACCGGTACTATTTCAAGGAACCGGGATTTTCGGTACCGGACTATGCTGGAACCGGGATTTCCCGGGAATTTCGGTACTTTCGGGATTTTTTTTCAATACATCAACACCGCCTAGGGATGTTTTGATTTTGCTCAATTTACACATTTTTTGTTAGACATAAAGTACTTATATATATAAATATAAATATAATATTATTTTACATGTAAAAGTAAAATAATATTATATTTATTGCGTAAATATTTTAAAAAAAGTGAAATAATGATACAAGTAACGACCGTATTTGTTTAATACGGTCGTTACAAAGAAAAATAAAAAAAATATGCAGTTTTTTGCAATTATGCGAAAAGTCAGATAACAATAAAATATCCCATACAATGGTTCTGCATCGATTTTTCATGTCATAAATCAAATCTTTTTGGGCGACATTACCCAAGTCCTGGTATGATGCTAAAAAGTTATGTACATTCTGTCAAAAAAGTATCGGGAATGAAGGTTCCAAATTAAATTTTGTTGTTTTTTTTGTTGTTGTTAGCACAACTGTTTTCCACTTTGGCGCGGAGTTTGAGTTGCATCTGTTATTTGTGTCTGTTTTTAGTTATATCACATCTAGTGTGTATTGCGAATTTCATAATGGACAAAAACATGGAACAAAGAGTTTGTCTTAAATTTTGCTTCGCCAATGGAATTTCGTGTTCGGAGTCACTGAAAATGTTACAGAAGGCTTACGGTGAATCGACTTTGTCAAAAACACGGGCTTATGAGTGGTACAAAGTGTTTAAAACCGGTCGAGATGTGATCGAAGATTTGCCTCGCCCTGGTAGGCCATCAACGTCTGCAACTGAAGTTAACATCGCAAAAGTGAAGGAAATGGTGACTGAAAATCCACATTCAAGTTTGAGAGAGATAGGCGCCGAACTTTCTGTGTCTCACGAGTCGATCCGTATCATTTTAAATAATCACTTGGGTATGAAACATGTTGCCGCTCGGCTAGTCCCAAAAGACCTGAATTTTCAACAAAAACTTAATCGCCTAAAAGTCGCTAAGGACATGCTAGAACGAGTCAATTCCGACCCAACATTCATGAAACGCATTGTTACTGGTGACGAGACGTGGGTTTACGAGTTTGACATGCAAACTAGTCAACAAGCTTCGGAGTGGCGCCTTCCAACTGAACCGAAACCGAAAAAACCACGCCAAAGTCGATCAAAAGTCAAAGTCATGTTGACTGTTTTCTTTGACTATCGCGGTGTTGTGCACTCGGAATTCTTGCCGGAAGGTCAGACGGTAAATAAAGAATATTATTTGAGCGTTATGCGGCGTTTAAGAGACCAAATTCGACGAAAAAGGCCAGATTTGTGGAAAGAAAATTCTTGGATCTTGCACCACGATAATGCGCCTTCGCACAAAGCCATCATTGTGAACGAATTTTTGACCAAAAACTTAACAAATACCATCGAGTAATCACCTTATTCACCAGATATGGCTCCAGCCGACTTCTTTCTTTTTTCCCAAACTCAAATTACCACTACGTGGCACCCGTTTTCATTCGGTAGAAGACATAAAGGAGAATTCGCGGCGAGAACTGAACTCCATTCCGGAAACAGCGTTTAAAAAATGTTTTGACGACTGGATAATTCGTTGGCGTAAGTGTATCGTTTCTGAAGGAGTATACTTTGAAGGCGATAAAATAAATTTGGATGAATAAATAACATTTTGCGTATTATTGATCTTTTCCCGGTACTTTCTTGACAGAGTAGTATATATGTAAGGTATGATGCTCTTGTTGCAAGGCTTGCGGCAATCAAGGTTAAAGTAACGTTATAATGCTACTGAGGAAGTAAGTGAAAGAATGCCATGGCCAGAAGCGCAAGGACCATACGCACGAAGACCGATTTTTGCTAACTGATGCTAAAAAACAGCCAAATGTTACGGCAATGCTGTTTCTTCAAATGCTCTCGTCAGAGGTCCAGTTGTTTGTGTTAAAAAAAATTGTCAACCACTGCTTCTGTCGCTCGCTCGCAACTGACTGAAGGGTTGTGGTGTTAATGTCCGTACGCAGACAGCGCGAGTGGTGACCAGCTGGCTTCAGGACCACGCACGACATTTCGGTCTTAGACTGGCCTGCGCAATCACCAGACCAAAATCCCAAAAAGAACGCATAGAACATGCTTCCTCCACAAACATTGAGACTGAAGAGCAATTTTTTTGCATTTTAACAGGACTTGAGACAATTCTTGGGAAAATTGACACTTCGTGATCTTGATTCGAAGCATAAAAACCGTTTCAGAACCATTGTAAATATAGGTGTTTTTACAGACATTTTCTTTGGCAAAATTGCAAAAAGGCATAGTTTAGATAATTTTTTTTACTTTTTCTTGAAAACATACTCGATCGTTTGTTAACCATCAAAATATATTCGATCGCACGTAGACTCACTAGCGTCAGTGTCGCCAATTGCCATATAATTGAATAAATAAAAAAATCCCGAAAGTACCGAAAATCCCGGTTCTTGTATTTCAATTCCCGGTTCTTTTACAGCTATAAAAGAACCGGGAATTCCCGGGATTTTCGGTACCGGGATTTCCCGGTTCTATACCCTAGTGTGGATGGACGTTCCTTTCGTGCAGCCTCTGGTGCACGTTGCTTCGGGCATCCGCACAACCGTGAGCAAAACATTGTCGATTGTTAACGATTCTCAAAATGGCTCCAAGTAACTGTTCCACACACACCGAGCATTCGGCTCGCGAGCCGTGGACCGGACTGTCTTTTGTTTAATTTTATTTTGATACTACCGGACCGCGGGGATTTGCACGGATTTTATTTAGTAAGGATCCCTTTAAAAAAATATAATATAGCATAATATACTTTCACCGTTGGGTACCCGGTGGTAATTCATATTCATATTTATTTATTTCATAAACAATACAATTGTGTTGAAAATTGGCTCATAAAAAATAATACAGACATTTTTAATACCTACTTATAAAAAAATCTGATAAACTAAACTAATAAACAATTTGAATAAAATAGAACAACGTACAGCAACAATGTAGAGCAATGTTACATTCCCAACGGTGATATAATTTTTTAAATCGGTATTTTGTTCTTTCCCCATTTTTTTCACATTTTAACAGCATTTCTATTCTAATAAGGGATCGTATTCTGTTACAGTGAGTTGCACAAAAAATAATTTAAAGAAATTTTTCTTAAAGTACCATTTGAAAATGTATTAAGCTGCAACTTTACTATTCTGTTTTGTCTGTATGTAGACATGAGTTCGTAGGTAGTTCATGTTATTAAAATTATGATTTCATAAAATATCTGACTTTAAATTGGGGTCAATTTAAAGTCAATTCACAATGGTGGTGCGTGGCGGAGTGTACCATAAATAAACTCTTTTCGATTGAAGAAGTAGCAAATCCCAAATGGGCTACTGCCATCTATGAAATATTAATAAAAACTTTTAATAAATATTATTTAAAATTTAGTGACATCTATCAAGGAATGTTAACAACTTTATTATAAAAATAAAAAACCATATCTTGTAATTAACGCCATCTACTGAATGTGTTGAAAAACTCTAAGCAAGTCCACCCTATGACAGTACGCAGTTTAGTAACTAGATGTCAGGCTATGAAGTCATTGTAGTTCACATTTATAACAAGAGATGTCAGTTTAAACACAATTGATAGTTCTAATAAATTATACTAGATGGTAGGACAGCAGAAAATTATAATTTTCACCGCGACTTCACTTTTAGAGTACTAAGGCGGAAAATCATTATTCATAAAATGTATGCCTCTGTACTAAAATGTATTAAAATAAATGTAGTCTTAAAGAACCACTTATTTGAAAGTTTTTACAATGTTCTTATTATAAATAAATTTCTAACTAGACCAAATCCGTCTACATACGTGTTTTTTTTTTAATTAAAAAAAATCCTTTATATCGACTGTATGTTGGCATAAAATAAATAATTTTATTTAATTTTCAACCGTTTTCGCGAACGTCTAAATATTTTTTTTCCAAGAAATTAACCTTTTAGTTCGTCTACTCGCTACTAGATGGCGCTATGTGTAAAAAATGTGTCTTATTGGAACTTCTTTTGATCCGATTGAATTTTTGTTCATTTCATTATTTTCTGTTTCTTACACAATACAAGATACTTCTGTCAATTGGTGCCGATCCTAACTAATTATAAACGCGAATTTGTGTGTATGGATGTTTGTTACTCTTTCACGCAAAAACCGTTCGATAGATTTGCTTGAAATTTGGCACACTATAATCTGAAATCTCTTTTTATCCCGATTATCAGTCCGGGAACGGGTACAGTCAAGACGGGAACGGGTACAGTCAAGAGCAAGTCGACCTTTACAAATTGGACTTTGTACCATACGTAAATTCTATGTCATAAGAGCCAAATTGTACCGCAAGTGTGAAGCTCGACGTGCACCTGACTGTACAACGGGATACTTGTGTACCGCAGACATCAGTCATAGTAATAAAATAAAATAAGCTTACATGGATCAAGTGAAGAAAAGGGCAGGCGTCGTGTCCAGGAAGGTGAAAGTGCCGGCAAGAGAGGAAAATAGAGCCTTATTTTGGATAGCAAGCACAACTTAGTTGTGCGAACATTACTTTTTTTCCGAATTATTCCTGTTGGACCAATTAGTGCATAACAGTTGGTCAAACGGGAAATAGTGGGTTGTGGGACACTGACAAGATCGCTGGTCTTAAAAGAAAAACCAAAAAAATAACGACACAAAAGAAAACTCACATATGAATCATCCTTTTTATTTTTTAAAATAATTATAGCTAACCGTTTCGGCAATAGTAGTTACTATCTCAGTTAATGACACAATAAGCATTTACCGTCGTTAAAATTAATTCACAATAAAATAATGGGTTAATTTGTTCGTAACTTTAAATTTAAAAATAATCTTAACATAAATCAACACTAAACTAAACAAGCAGTTCGTACTGCACGTCCAGTACAAAAAAAAAATATAACTTTTATAAAAATATAATATTTTAAACACATATTTGTTTAATCTAAATAATAATTAGTAAAAACATGGCATCGTTTAATAATAAAACGCTAACTTATACTTAATGTAAATAACTCTATACAATTAATAAAATAAAAAAATTAAAAATGATAAATTTAAAATTTAAAACAAATAAAAATCGACGTGAACATTCACCTATTTTTAGAAATATGCCAACGTGTTTATGTTTATTTTTTTCTCCTAAACATCGATTAGGTACAATATAATAACGCCACATCACATTCCTAAAAGGTATTTACATTCATTTTTTCTTTGTTTATATATATAATTACGTCAAACATGAAATTTTGACTCCACTATGAGTAAATTTTAATCTAACCGCATCTAATCATTATGAAAAATTTTACAATATATACGCCGAATAGTGTATGCATTTTACGAATTTTACATTTCCAAAAATTTTTAATTTACAAATTTTTCTCCCACATTGTAATGTGTTCATAATGTACCAAATTTTGAATGTTATACTTTTTCCATTCTACACAAAAAAGAGATAAGCTAAATATGAAAAACAATTTTCGGTTATTTCCAAATATCATATTGTCAGGTATCTATCTCTTTTCTATGTAAAAACTATATCATACAGAAAAATAATAATATAAAACATTATCACATAATAAAAAGATTTAAATGACGTAAAATTAGACTAGAAAAACATCAATCGGATAGTTTGAAAAGTCAAATATGCATTTTGAAAATTATTCAAATAGGTATAAATTTTGCAAAAAGTTTCGATATAAAAATAACAAGATTTTCTTTATTTATTTAACAGCAAATGCCATGTGTGACATTATAGAGGCTAGGCGTACAATAACATAGACAAAAAGTCAATGCGCTGCTGGCACTTTTTGATAGACACGTTTTTATCATTTTTAAATTTTATTTATTGCCGATTTTATCAAATTTAAACTTTGTAAAATTTGTTGTGTCAATTTTATTTTTATTTTTACCACCAGTCAAATTGTATATTTTTTAATTGGAAAATATATTTTTATATAAAATGGATACGACGATTGGGAATATATGAGTCCCGGTAAACACCAATAATTATTTTTCATTACCTATGACATTTAAGTACGATTAAGTACACGGATTTTTTTTTTGGTATTTATTTGTTTTTTTTTATTTCGTTGTACACTACTTCGTAACACAAATCAAACGTGACTTGGCTTTAATTTGCGTTACTTAACCCACTTATAAAATTATACGCGATGATTATTTTATAAACGAGTAATCAAGAATTACATTACATTAGTTATATTATGCTAACTTACGGATAAGATACATGAAACTACTATGTGAGTTATAATTGAAAACCTGGCTATCCTGTCTATTTCTTAAATTACGAGTAATAATGTGTATATTTTACTAAATATATCAAAAAACAAGCTGAAAATACAAACAACAAATACGACGAAGCGACAAAATGAAAAACTTGAACAGTCAATAAGGATGTGTAATTTTAAAACAACAGCAAGTTATTTTAAAAACTTAACAATATTATTTTTATTTGTGTACACGAAAGATTTATTATAATTTCTTTATGTACACAATATAAAAATAATTAACTTTAAAACGAATAAAAAATGTAATGTAATCGCATACTTTTTGAAATGACGCGATTTTGTTTTGTTATTTTGTTGAACCTCTGATGTTTTTGCTCATTTAATTAATATTTTATTATTAAAAATATTCATCCAAAAATATTCTTAAAAACCCGATGGAGCAATCGCATTATTCAGATTTTAAACGAGCATTATTTGGAAAATGATCAATAAAATTCCCTAAAATAACATTATAACAAAATTATTTCAACTTTATCGAATAGCCAATAAAACTACAATATTGTCAGTCGTATCCATTTTAAAATAAAAATATAAACCAACAGCGCATTTTATTGAAAAATTGCAAAATGTGATTTTGTATCTAGACACCACACTTCATGAAGAGAAACTGAATCCAGTTCTATTGAATCTAAATTGCTGAGCTAAAGGATAGGTTGAAATGTAGTCCACCTTTAGCTCAGCACTTGCGATGAGCAATATCGCCATATTATCATTAATTAGGCTTATTTTCTTTTAAATGTACACTGCTTAACTACGGAATTTTCCATGTAAAATAAATGTAGAAAAAATGTTTCAATATTTTTTCGTTTAACATTAAAAAATGTATCCGTCAAAAACTTAAACGTAACCTCTGACAACTCGCAGACACGACCTGTTTATAACTATTCCATTTCGATGATCACAGAAAATACAATGTTTGTATACCTTACTGCGCGTCCCGATGTCGAGAAACCCTATCAACTATTCTGAGTATTTTTGTCGTACATTCCAAAAAAAAATCTTACATTTAAATTTTTCGATCTCGAAAATACAACGTCGCTATTTTTTATTTTTACAAATATTTATTTTTATACAATTCCCATAGGGGCGCGCAGTAAATTAAACTTTTTATACCACTTGAACACTTTCTTGGAAACGTAACTTTTGATCTAAAAATCTAATGTTAGGATTCACGATCCGTGCTTTCATTTTTTTTTGTACAACCCGCTTCGTACGGGCTCAGTTCCCTAACACGATGGTCTATTATTTATAACTTTAAAAATACCAAACTTCCATAAATTTTTCCTTCTACTAAGACCTAAATTTAAAACAATACCATTTATACAATATTCATAGGAACTTCTTTTGTTGTTACATTAAATTTATTTATATATTAATTTTATGAGGACATTTTTACATCAATAGCGATCCATTCACTTTATAATTTTTACATTGAGTTTGTCGAAAAGTTATTTTTTTCTGTATATATCGGTTCAGTCAAAATATGTAGTCCAAGTAATCAACGTTTCCTAGAAAACATAATCATTGTCGAGTAACCTTCGCATATCGATGGAGCTGGCCTTATCCCACCAAATCATATATAAAAAATTGCCGAAAAATTTGTGTATTTCATAAATTAAATATATTAAATCGTAAATTAATGTTTGAAATTAATACTCCCCACTCTAAATCAAACTTCACGAGACAAAATATAATTATTTTTTGGGCTATTGCATTGATTTTTTTAATTTATCGGTTACATCGGCGCCGTCGAGCGCGGCCATTTTTCTTTTGGCCGAAACTAAACGACACCGATATTAATACAAGAATGAAATAATTACGTACATTAAAATCAGCTTACTATAAACCTTACCTACTTTACGATTACACGTAGAATATTACAATTCATGTGCACAAATTGAATTTTGAAAGAATTCAATGTATATTCATAAATCGTATACTTATTTTATAATACAATGATGATAATATTAAAAGAATTAATATTCGGCAACACTTGACATTCTCTTAAGTCCGTATCGCGGAATGATTCACTTTGATTTTTTTAATGATTCACTCATTTTAAAATAATGAATCATTACGCAATAGGTATAGTGAACTATAAAACTATTGCGATGGCAACTGGCAGCATCTAGATGCCTATTTGTTTATTGGTTTAAATGGTTAAGCAAAATGCTTTTTTTACCATTTATAAAATGATTCACTGGGCTATTGTGGTACATTTATTAAGCTTATGTAAAAATAAAATTGTAAAATGTAAAATATTCGGGCTATGTCAATGTCAACATCCGTGTTGAAAGAATGTCTTGTGTTTTTCTTTGATTTGTCTATGTAATGGTATTTTGTCGAAGACAGATGGTTTTTTATGTATGTGTTAAATATACTACTTCGACTTGTATGTTTTTCCTGTATTTCAATGTGATTGTGCAGTGAAAAATCGCTATTTCATTATTCATGTACAATTTCACATAATAAACGATTATTTACACGGAAAAAAAATGAATAAGTAAGGACAGTCTTTTGAAAAAAAAGTTATATACAAAATTTTACAAATTATTTTTTTTGTAAATAATTTGTTAAATAATAATTGTTAAGTATAATAAAAAATAATTAATCCGTGTATATTGAACAAAAGCATCAACTTTTACGTAACATGTCTACGTATTTACAGATTATTAACTAATATGGCATTTATAGTTAAAATAAAAATAAAAACCGCCAAGAGAAGTTTAGCAATTCATAAAACAAAAATATAAAATAAAAATAATTTTTCTTTATTTTTTTTATTAAAAAAATAGAATATTTTGTGCGTTCAAAACGTGACTAGCATAAGACGTGTTATTGCGTGAAAAGATAAAGATAAACAATTATTTAATTAATATTAATATACATAAAAAAATATCCTAAGAAACATAACGCATCTAAGTATTGCAGGGTTCGCTAAATGCGATTATAAGTGCTTAAAACCTGTTTGGCACATCCAAAACTTTGTACTAAACTAAGAAATACAATGCTCTGTAGCTAAAGCTAATGAAAAATAAATATTATATATTTAAATATTGATAACACTCAATAAAAACGAAATAATTGAAGATTGCACTGAATTATTTGTCATGTTTCTACATCTAATTACTTGTTCGGGCGAGTTTTTGTTCCAATTTCTTATTTGATTTCAACTATTTTTATACTCTCTTCAAATATATTTACAATTTTTTGTTTCAACTAAATCCCCTCCGTATTTACAATCAGTTATTTCTATCTACGTTGTAGTATATCATATTTTCGGCTAAATAATAAAACCATTGTATCGAAACACTTTAAAATAATTACTAATCAGAGACGATTTCGTAATCACACTCTCCGTTTGAGAAATAAAAATGAATTTTGTTCAGAAAATACAAAAGACATTTTTGTTTTACTAAGTATAACTATAACTAGATTATTACGATTTGTTTTACCGAAATCGTGTCGGATTAGTAATAGCTGAATTTTCATGGCTGAGGGTTTTGCTGGAGGTGGACAGCTTGCTGGGCGGCTTGCTGAGCCGCTGCAGCTTGGGCAGCCTGTTGTTGCATATGCTGCTGTTGGGCCGCTTGTTGCGCGGCTTGTTGTGCCGCTTGAGCAGCTTGTGCAGCTTGCGCCGCTTGCTGGGCAACTTGCTGAGCAGCTTGCTGGGCGGCCTGTTGTGCTACCGCCGCTTGCTGCGCAGCCACAGCCTGTTGTGCTGCTTGTTGCGCTGCTTGCTGTGCAGCTTGTGCTGGTGACGGTAAATTAAAGCCCAACATTCTTGGATCGTGCAACCTTAACGCTTGCTCCAACCTCTGCTCCTGAGCCATTCTAAATGCCTCTACTAATTCCGGTGATAACTGTCCGCTAGCATCGTTCGGAGGTTGCGGAGGATAACCACCATTGTGTCTAAGTGGACTTGCCTCGCTGCCGTGCGCTGCTGCTGCCTGAGACACCGCCAGCCTTAAGGCCTCAGCCTGACTTCTTAACAAAGCTTCGGCTTGTTGAATCCTTAGCGCCGCTTCTGTTGGTGCTGGAGGTGTTTCTGCGGGAGGTTGGGCAGGTGGTGGTTCTCTGGCTAACTGCTGTCTCATAGCTGTAACTAGGTTCGCAGCGGCAACCTGGACAGCGTTCGCCCCTTCGCCAGGCTGTGCCATCATATTCGCCGCAGCAGCCGCTATCGCTGCTACCCTTTCATCTCCGTACGCTTGGTGACCGTTGTTTGCTGATCTGAGTAAATCTGAGAGTTTGTTAACCGCTGCACCGGCTTCGGATCCCGCTGAGGAAGACAGTCGACCGTTTGATGAGGAGTCGGAGTGTGCTGGTGATGGAGGTGCAAGGTTGAGGAGACCGGAGCCACCGGCGGTAGCTGAGACGGCTGCAAGGATGTCTCGTTCTCGCCTCTCCGCTGCTGCTCTGGAGAGGACATACTGAGCAGCGAACTGATGTTTAGGCTCCATTCTCATGTGTTCCATATGGGAGAGTAAACCTGAAAAAGTATGAATTTATTGAATAAAAAACTAAAAAACGACATTGAGAAAGATAATCCGGTTGAAATTAAATCAACAGATTCGGTTGTTCAGTTCAGGTGCAATATCTATGTCAATTACATACATTTATGCTTTTTAGCTACGTTAGTTTTATAGAAGTGTTGATTTACAAAGATTATTGTAATGCAACTATAAACGTGTGACTAACGTCGTAAATATTCTGTCTAGTTAGTCACCAGAAAATAGATTTTTATTACTACATCAAAACATTTATGAGCTAAATTGTCTAAACCTATCATTGAGCTATGTGATTTAGTATCTTTTGGCAATTAAAACAAATATTTCATTAATTTAATTAAAATTTTATAGTCTGCATTAGATGTTGTTTTGAAGGGATTAAAAATCATACACAATAATCTATTAACGACCTTTTTAGAAAATCATATTAATATCAAAGAGAGATAAACAATTGGGACTCCTTAGCTTATTTTCCCAGAGGAGTTTTATATATTCCTGCAGTTAAAACGAAGAAGGTTGTAAGTCAGGTGATTTAATTAAATCGGCAATTGGTTTTAGGAGACCCAGATGGATCTGTATCGCGTCATGTCTTTTAATACATTTTTACTTTAAACCAAAAAAAGTAGATAAAAAGAAATAAGAAACTTTGGAATATCTAATACGCCTTACGAAATGTTACGGCTACTTTCATTTACTAAACGAACTGCCACTATGACAGACATATTTTATTTCTACCACCATCACCTTCAACCATCATTCACTTACCACTTTCATGGGTAAACACAGCCTGGCATACAGAACACGGCCACATCCTCAAGCTGCTGGTGAGCTGGGTTTCTGGGTGACAAGCCAAGTGCTTCCTCAGGGAGCCCTCATTGACATAGTGCTTCCCACATACAGGACAAGGGTGGTTCGCCGTCCTCCGCTTCGCTATATAAGGATCAGTTGGTTTAGCTTGTGCTGGGTATGGTGAGGTGGCAGGTGGACCTGTCATCACCAGGATAAGGATAGGTTAGTGGGTTAGAGTGGGGGGTGGAGAAAAAAAAAGAAAACTGGTTAGTCATTTTGTTAGTGCAATATTCGGAAACGTCTTTTGCATTTCTGCTCACGAACTCAACAATTTTTTTGATAAAGATAATTTATAATCTGTTTTTGAATATAAAGTTATAGTGAGTTCTGGCAGTGAATTGTAAAATTCAGCAATAGAAGTTTCAATGCTTACAAATAGAAAAGTAAACTATAATGAAAATAATAAAGACGAAACAATAACAATCATAAAACTGTAACATAAACCAATTAGCGGAACCGTTGCGGCAACAAAACGAAGTTGACGTTTAGAAAACGAGGAAAATGTAGCTATTAGATACATAAACAAAACATGTTATGATAATATAGAAACACCATCCTAAGAATTTGTCGTAGCCTTTACAACCGAGAAATGTTTTCATAACACTTCAGCCAACCGCTGCCTCTAAAACAATAACTCTGGGATGGTATTCCTAACTACTTATTATAACTTTAACTATATGGATACGATACGTTTTTGTTGTTACCGTTGGATTTAAGAAACCAACACCCCTCATGGCTTTTTGCCAGCTGGAAGCTTGGCTAACACAAAATGTTTGATTACAAAACTGTTTTGTTACTGCTACCATTATTTAACTGAACCGGCGATTTTAACATACAAACTTCCAGTGACAAATCTTACTTACTAATAAATCTTGTCTGCATTGTCGTTCAAGTAAAGAAATAAACCAATTTTTTTGTTTTTATTTAAATCTTTTGAATAAATAAGTCAGCCAATATGTGAACGATCAATGCAAAAAAGATTGTTACTTATAAACTAAATAAAATGAAAATCGTCAAATTGTATCTGTTTCACAATAATAACCATAATCTCTTGAATTTAAGAAATAATATGATAATTATTATTGATGAAACTGATAATGAAAATTTCCAATTTAAAATCCCAAATTCAAAACCGAACCATTCGGGAAACTTACTCGCAACGCCGGAAGCATTGGGATCTTTATGTGTGTTCTTCATGTGTTCAACAAGGGCTTCGCCACCAAATACCACTTTGTGGCATATTGGGCAGGTGGTGGCGGTAGCCCCACCGATCATGAGTGCGGCGTGTTGCTGCAAAACACCAAGGTGCAGCTGTAGCTCCTATACCACCCACCAGGTGGCGTTGCGGGCATAGCATTCAAAGATTAGCATCATTTTATTAAAACATCAATCAAACACAAAAAAAAAACAAAAAAACAATCGAGAGGGAATTTTGAAAATGATTCATAAATTCGAAAATGAAAATTTTGAAACATAATTTTATTAATGCCAAAGGGAATTTTCATAACTGGCCAGATTCCAATTTTGTTGTGCTCAAAAATAAATAATAAAATCGAATGACGTTTTATTGGCCGCACGATAGTGCTATCTCATTGTGAGTTACAATCGTGTTATAAATTGTAACAAGTGTTCTTTTCGATGTGAAAAATTGTACTGCAGTTCGAGGTTAGTGCTTTGCACGACCTACATGATGAAATAAATTATGAATATTTAAAATCACATAGGTATAACAGTTTTAATAGAAATAATTTCAGTCAAAAGATAGAGTATAAAATGATTTCAAATAATACTAAAGTTGACTAATGGAAATATTATGATTTTTTTTAACGAATATTTTTTTTAAAGACCATTTGGTAACTGAAAAAAACAAGACCAAATGATGTACCGAGGTACAAAATATCGACATATACTTTCATTTATTCTTTCAAAATAATAAATAGTAGTAAAAAAAATTACGTAACAAAACAAATATAAAAAAAATAGACACACGTACATTTATGTGCGCAATAAATGACAAAACATATATTTTTTTTTATTTTTCAAAAAATCATATTTCGTACCTTGGGTAAAAAGTTTGGTCCAGGTTGTAAGGACGAAAAATAGTGTCCAGTGTAGCCATTATCCAAACTGGAACACTGTTGGAAAAAAGGAAATCATAGGTAGTATACAAAAACATTGAAATATTTTTTTTTTACACAAAAAAAAACAACAAATAGCTACCAAATGGTCTCTGAAATGTTTTTAATGACAAAAAAACGAAAAAAAAAAAAGAAAAAACCGGAAAAAAAAAAAGAAAAAAAAATTAGTACTGACCTTAGCCGTGTGAGTTCTAAGGCTGCTCTCAGTAGCGAAACCTTTTCCACAGATATTGCAATGAAAAGGGCGGTTTTTGGCTCTTTCCACCTGTGCATCATGGTTTCTCAGGTGTTGCTGAAGGTTTGAAAGCTGGATGAAGGCCCTCCCGCAGTCAGGGAGGTGGCACTTGTATGGGCGTTCACCTGAAAGAGAAAATATTGGTTAATACAAATTGTAACTTTAAAATAAATAGTTACCGAGGCTAGGCTTTCACGGACACTTTCTCTAGAGATCTTTAAAGTTTGAGCTCATTTTAGTAGCATATTTTAATATAAACAAATCGAGTGATTTCAGAAAAAATTGTATTTAGTAAAAAAAATTTTTTTTTGTTATTTATGTTTCGTCTTCTCTTATTCATGTACTCGACTTTTTGATTTAAACATGAATTTAGTAGCTATTACAATAAATATTGTTGTTGAAATTAAATTTAAAATCAATCAATAAATAAAAAAAAAACATAAATTAAATTAAAAAAAAACTTAAAAGTTTAAAGTTTTAAAAATATAATTTTCATTTTAAAATAAATAAGTTATTTCAGAAATTTAATACGGCTTACCATAAATGTAGAATACCTTATATTGACTAGGAAATGCCTTATTAGGAAAGTCTCACGGCTTAGATTAAAACCAAATACGATTTTAAAATATATTAGGCTCTATAAATGCAAGACGCACATTTTACAGAGAGTTTTCGTAGAATCTTTTCTTCTAGTCAACCAATGAAATAGGTGATCAGGGCCATAAATATAATTCAAGCTTCCTAAATATTGCGTGATGGGACTTTCTCGAATTTTTATTTATTAATCGTATTCCTATTATTGACAGGTCCGGTGGTCGAGTGGCTAGCAATGGTCACTTCATCCCAAGGGCCGCTGGTTCGAATCCTGCGTAAGGCAAACATTTGTGTGCATGAACATGTCTGTTTGCCTTGGTTCGGGTGTTTTTCTATGTATAATGATTTTACAAAAAGTATTTAAGCATATTTATCAGCAATCTAGTACCCATAGTACAAGCTTAGTTGCTTACTTTGGGACTAGATGGCGTTGTGTGATTCATCCGAGAATATTTATTTATTTATTTATATTATACTACGCTTTACAAAGTTTTATATCGATGCTAACATTATTAGCATAAAAATCTTTGTTCCAAGTTTTCTACTCTGGTCACTTCTTAGTTGACTATATGTCTAGAAAGGCAAAGTCACTCGCAAAAACTAGTATTTAAATTCAGACACCCTAGAAATATTTAACAACTGATAACATTCCTAAACCTAGGCCAAGTCTGGGCTTTGGCTTGTACGAAAATTCAAGCAACTATGTTGGCTGCAAACACATTATAAAATAAGTTTTGTGAACTGTTATATACATAACATATGAAATGTCGGGCTTGTTTTACAGGCTCTTGTTAAGTTCCAGATATTATATTCACCAGATAAAGTCTTGACGAATCATATTTAGAGACGTTTGTCCGTTAGTATTGTGAACAATTTCTTTAGTTTGCTACTCCATCACTTAGGCCTATAAAATTTTATACTAAGTCTTCGTTATGTTTGCCACTTAATTATATTAAAAACAATAGGTATAATATAACAAAAATGTGAATTAAGTCACAAAACAGAACCTGAATAATTGGCATACCAGCGCAAGCCTCCCCTACTATCGAACATCTGGGCAAAACTAGTTACGATTTTCTAAGTCTACATTCCATATAAGCCAATGTGATTGTTACTACAAAAAGGTGTCCATTGAATGCAGTGATCGATTTAATGACTTCATTCGATTAAATAGATAAGCAATGGATTGCGTATTATTTTCTTGTAATTTACAAACACGTTTCGTTAGTAGGGCCAACATAATTGATTTACTACACTTCATCAAATTTCATCAAAGTAGCTTTTTAAAGGCGGACAAAAAAATATTATATTTAATTGAGAACTGCAAAATTAACTTTTTACAATTTAGTAATAAATAATTACTGTAATAATAAACAAAAAAGGTTGCCATTGGTGCTAATTCTGTTGTACATTTAACTAGACTAAACTAATTTTGACAGGACTAAATGTGTTGTTGTCCTTGCTTGGTTTACAATTAGTGACAAGGATAGCAACACTTATAGTCCTGTCAAAATTAGTTTAGTCTAGAGAAATGTACAACAGAATTAGCACCAATGACTCTATGAAGTATAAGACTGACAAATGTCAAAGATCTATTTTCCTACTATAACAATGATATTTTATGAACGTTAGTGACGTTTGTAGGAGAGCGTTACTGTGGCATATTTTCGTACATTTTGTCAAAGGCGAACTGTCGAAAAGTGACATATGTACAATATGAACGGGAGTTGTAGTTCCAATTTCGGCCACGTTCATAAATAGCCTTGTAGCACTGTAGCCTATTAGTCAGATGACTTTGAAAACCAAAAAAATATTTTCATAATGTGAAATTCAACTTTTGTTAAGCCGTCTGACCCGGCTGTTGTCGATGGACAGTCCTTAAGCCAAGTCGGTGGCCTTCAGGAGGCTAGAAAACACTGGCCCCTGCTAATCCTCATTGGAGCAGCGTGGCAGAGTATGCTCTAATCATGTTCGATTGAAGGGAGACCCGTATCCCTGCAGTGGGATGATTATGGGTTGATATGATGAATGTTGTTTAGGATTAACATGCGTGTGTTTAACGATCATTGTTATTCAAATTTACCAAAAAATTTACTAATGATGACTGGTTTTAAAAATAAATGTTATGTAAAACTATTCATCATCATATCAATCCAAAATCATCCCACTGCAGGGATACGGGTCTCCCTTCAATCTACGGTGACCATATACTCTGCCACGCTGCTCCAATGCGGACTGGCAGAGGCCGGTGTTTTCAAACCGTAGATCGACAACAGCCGGGACCGACGGCTAAGCATGGAAAAACTATTCAGTTAAATGAAATAATTTTCCCAACAAGCCAATTAAGAATACAATTTGAAATTAGAACATCGTAATTCGTAATACAACGGTAACCCGAAAGGTTACACAACAACGAAACGGTAAGAACCAGTTCCGTGGATTTCGAGTTCGCGCCAAAAAACCGCGACCTAACCCAACCAAAGAAACCGATGACCGCCGTCCCATTTTAAAAATAAGACCATAATAAAACGAACGCATACTTTTAGCCTGTACTACTGCAAGCAAATGCATAGGTCAATGACTGAGCTCACCCGCACACGTACAGTCGCGCACACAAGCCCAGCGTAGACATGTACAGGGTGTCTTTTCTACAGGGGTCTTGTATGTGTGTCCACATTTTGCATGTTTGAGAAGAATGCGTGTATATACTTGTGCGTTTGTAAGGAAAGATATCGTAGAATTATTTCCTAGATGGTACAAGATAGATATATGGTTTTCTGTTGGGCTGACACGTAATGCATAGAAATATGCCTGTGCTTTGTATAGCTAATCGGGTAACGGTCGATTGCCTTATTTATTGCCACTAAATTTTATAACTTGGGTTTATTAGGTAGGTAGATAAAAGTAGGTGAAATATTGTGTTACTTAAGCCCTTTATGGTTGAGGGTTTATTTCATATGTAATGTTTGTTTGGAATTAGATTTATTGTAGTTGTAATATTCGCGGCTTATGTGATTTATATTATAGATAGGTTTGTGTTATAGAGGAAATAAAATAATAGTCATGAATAATTCACTTTTCATATGAATATTTGAATAATAAAATAAACCATAAAGTAGATAAACAAATAAAAAAAAACTTTTATTTTTTTTTATCAAAGTTACTTTTTTAAGTTTTTTTATTAATTTAGATCTTGTAAAATATATTTAATATATTGAATATATGAAGTATACATTTCGAAGTCAACACCTACAATAGTCTGGTTTGCAAAATCTAAATATAGCATCCGAGTCTGAATTGAGTAACTCCCATTCATAAACAGATCACTCTGACTACGGTATGGCCATTTATGTTTTAGGTTCGATTTCCATTGTGTATAACGTATTAAGTTTATTTAGCTTTGACACACATCAATGATACAAAATGCTCTTGGATATTTAAAAAAAAGATTTCCAAAATTTTACCATGTACTTATTTAGTTATTAATTAAGCAACATCATCATCATCTATCACAAATCCACTGCTGGATATATGCATACATTTTCTTTGGTTTGACTAAAATTAGAGTGTTTTCTAATACTTAAGTCTACATTAATTTATTGCAATTAGCTTTTACCGTTGATGAATAACGTAAAACTTATACCAAATACATAAAATATTTCAATATAAAAAAAATATATCCCGTCATAGATTAATCTTGTCTATGCCGTATTTCCGGGTTCGCCGGTCTCCATACTATTGTAACCAGCCATTTTTCAAGCTATACAACCTACGCGTTCACCCGACCATTACAACAAGAGCCCCATCTACGCATACAAGTCCGCTTCATCCCCACTAACTACTAGCGAGGAGATACGCGAGAGGGGTCAATGTAAATTGGCCGGTTTGTCTATGGTTATTTTTGCTATTTCTCTATGAATAAATGTAGGGAAGGGAAAGGCGTTCGCCTTAGCACAGTTTAGATGATGCACGATGCCTTAAACTATAAAGGATGTAACTATATAGGTATTAGAATTTATAAATTCTATTGTCTTTGACAGCCTGGTTACTAAGGAAATAAAGCGCCAAAGAGATTTTTTAAGATCTGGTATTATACTAAATTTTGGCTTTCTGTGCGGCCATGACACAAAAATAATAGCAGTTTTAATTTAGAAACTACATAACGGTTTTGTCTTTATTAATATTTTTTTCTCCTTTTTTCGTTCTTTTGTGTCTAAGTGCTGTACGAATAAATGATTTTCTTTCTTTCTGTTTCAGAAAGAATATCCTACGGGCTCGATTTTTGTAAAGGATTAACATTTTTTGTCCTTTTTACAATACATGGAGGACGTATAACGGCATATTGTACAGCAATAGTTTAATAATTTTCGTAAGTTCATCTAAATCTCCTCAAGAACGACATTGACAAAACAATAAATAAGCCTTCGGTAAACAACTTTTATTAATAAGTGTTTGGTTTCAGAACACGTAGGATTAAGGCTTGTTAAAACTAGTCTAATAATTAGGTTACTTTGTCATTATGTTTAATTAGATCTTTTTACAATTATTTTATTTAGTGAGAACCCTATCTCGCCGTTCTTTCTATATCTTTCTAGCCCTGTTCACTCCATACTGTAAATGATTTAACCCGAAGGTTGCCTTTAAACTATTGCTGTCAGCAATAAGGCCGCCTTGTTGCAGATGCACTAGTCTTTAGTTACCATAGTACCTATATTGTAATTTTGTCTATGTACTGCAAATGAAATATTCTATCTCTTTCCTAATAGGCATGTCGTAAACGATGTATTTTCTGTTAGACCGGACCAATATAAAATAATAAATAACTAAATTAAAGTTTCATAATAATTTACAGTTAAAATTAACAACCACGGTTAACTAATTAATAGTAAAATTGCTGAATTTTAATTGCACTCCTAAAAAGGTACCAACAACGTAGGTATTGGAAATCAGGTCTAGCATGTACACAAAGACCTAGGCAGTCTAAGCCTACGCATTCGATTTACATACAAAAGTACTTCCTAGCGAATATGCAAGAACCTTTGACTGTTAAGCATAAAGCATTCTTATGTCTAAGATCTTAGTTTCTAGAAAAAAAATTGTACTTTCAAATTTATGACTTTAAATACAGGTTTCAAAGCTATTCATTGCTCTCAGAGCTATTTAAACGCATATCGGCACTATCTTTAAGGTTTTTAGACTTAGGAGTCTATTCTCGGCACCTAATATTTCGCTCATTTTATATTTTGTATAAGTAAGATAGATAGATAGATAGCTAGACTATGTTTGGAATTTAATTTAAAAAAAATAGCAAAAAAAATCTACATCATTGTATCATATTACACACGTCAACACATTTTTGAATCTACCTGTATGTATACACACAAAATTTTTAGATTTTTGTTTTTGTAATCGAAAAACAATTGAAAGAAAAATTAAAAATAAAATTACACAAACCGAGACGTAGTTGCGTCGATTTTAAAACACGACAGGCCGTCGGCAGCGTGCGTGTAACGAATTTATTTTTGAATTTGGAACGCAGACTTATGCGCCATTTTGACTTGTGCCCGTAAAATTTCTACATGTTTTCATAAACACATTCCCGCTACATTTTAAAACGTTGAATAAACGTCACTATTTGATTACAGGTTCCACAGGAGCCTGATGACATCCAGATAGCTTATCTTTCAGATAAATTGTCGAAACATCATACATAAACTCATTTTCATTGATTTTGTGTGTACAATGGTAGAAATTGTAGAATTGCAGTCTAGCTGGTTGCAAAATACATACATAAGCCGCTTACCGCCAGGTATGCTTGTTTGCCTCTTTAGTGGTATAAAATTAGATCTCAAATGCATGGTCGTTGATGTCAGTGTTTTTAGGCCACCGGTCACTGACTTGGCTTAACGAGTGTCCTCTAAACAGTCGCGACCGACAGATTTAATTCTATTTCGTAGCACAGAACAATAAAATAATAATTGTATCTGTCTGCTGATGATAGTGAGTTCATTTCCCGCAAATCAAATAAATTTAGTATAGTGACGAGGCACGTTCCGGGAATCGAATCCGTGACGGAGCCTTGGTCAAGATAGAGTTAAATATATTTATGTATTTTGATCAATATTTTACGAAAAATCATTCCGTCTTTCTGCGCCCGAAATACGTTAGATGACCAAATCTGTCACATGCCGAAAATCTTCTTTAAGAGCGTTTCCTTTCCTGCTAGCATTAATTCTGTCTAAAACTAAACAGTATTCTATTGTATTATTCAAATAGTTATTTAAACAAATTATACTAATAATTAATAACAAATCAGTAACATCCAAAATGGCCGCGTCGCGTACGTTATGTATAAAATGAATTCAGAATTTATCAACACTATCGAAAATTTAAATTATTGGGCTTGAATTTGCGTGCACACATGGTTATTGCAAGAGGGTGGCTCCCCCTAGTGGGGGCGGTTGGGGGCCGGGGTCACGCACCCACCCAACCGACCCCCCACCTCCCCAACTATTTGGGGTGGGCAGTATAAAAAATAATAGTATTCCACCTGCGTTGGACGGGAATTTATTGGTATCGGCATTTAAACATATTCCGACGCCATTTTCTTTCGCACATAGCATGATGTAAGGAAATTATGAAAAATGTTTATCGAATAAAAAAAGTTCACATTAGCTACTACCATTAGTTTGTTCAAAACTTATAGAAAAATCTTAATGAACACATTATAATACTTACAAATAGAGATGTACAGCTAATAAATATAATAAGAATAGAATTACCAACGTTCGCATTTGACCGGATAATAAAGACAGACGGCTAAATGTGACAGTCGTCAATTCAATAACAATTGTTTTAACTCTGTTCATCTCTATTTGAAAGTATTTTAGATAGTTAACCCTTTTTTCGTGTTTTGAACAAACTTTAGTTCGTTTTTGAATACAAAAAAGTAAGAAAATAATTGGCTGATGAAAATAAACGAATTGGTCGCTGTTCGAGCGTCGACAGTACGTAGACGCACGGACAGCGACGAATTCTATGAAACGTATTGTTTACCAAAAACTGTCAAATTCAAATTCAAATTCAAAATATTTTTATTCAAATAGGCCTAATATAAGCTCTTTCGAATCGTTTCGAATCGTGTCGACGCACGAACAGCGACCAATTCAAATAAACTCTCTTTAAAAACTTTTTTGTTGTGTGAATTTGATTCGATATTCAAAAAATTCTTTAAATAATTTATTCATACTGCTAAATGAAAAGGAATAAAATTATTTATAATAAAGAATAAAATAAATAAACAAAACACCGAATTTAAAGTGAAATTCAATAAGAATAACAATTAAAAATATAAAGTTAACCTTTGGTCGGTTTAAAAACGAAAATCAAAAGTTAGAAGCAATAAAAAGTATTCGCCTGTGGCCTTCCCACGCCGAAACTTTTATCACTTGGGGGATACTTCGCTTTTTTTCTCCCTCCCACTTTGTTGTTTTACAGTTTTTTTTCTCTTTCCCTCTCTCGGCACTTTTTTTTAATTTTCAGCGCGCCGCTATCTCGCGAATGCTTCAGTGGTCAAATAAAAACTTAAGGAGTTCTCAAGGAGCACAGAAAGATATTGAGACTATTCGTTTAAAAATGTATATTTGTGATCATAATTTTGACAAGTTACTTGTAAATATAATTTATATATCCTTTAAAGATGAATAAAGTAAATAAAATTAGAGATGTGTTTTATCAAATTCATTGTGATATAACCGCAATTGCAGCCTAATTAAATATTCCCACCACCGTTTTGTCTCCTATAGATCCATGATCAACAACGGCGACCTCAGATTGACTTATACCAAATACTATAGAAGACTAATACGTACAGCTTCGGAAGAATTCGGGCAAGACGCGACACTAGCGCCCCTACGGCATGAGGGCGGCATGAGGTGAACGATTTCAAAACTTTTGTGCGTTTTGTATGCAAAATGTTATAGCGCCCCTAGCGGCATGAGGTGAACGGAGGTTGCCAAGTCATTGTATGAGAAACGTCAAGAGCTGTGGGTATTAGACTTCTATAGTATTTGCTTATACATACATAATTATAAGTCACAGTAGTATACATTAACAGTGCTTACAAATCAATCTTTTCAAGGCAACCTTATTATTGTATGGACTGGGCAATGACATAAAAGCTTGAGAAAATTTTAGTTAAAAGTTGAGTCAAAGTATTTTAAGAAAATTATTATGACAACTATAATAAACGAAGAAAACGAGGTATATAATGTTGGTATTACACAATAATAAATTTTATTTCTTATCAAAATAAAAAATATTTAACAATTTACCGAGCGACTCTACAGCTTTGAAATTCGAGGCAGTGAAGTTAAGAAAGATAGCCAGCCAACTTCTGAAAAGGGTACAACGTTCCTTGAGAATAGCAAAAAGATTCAAAAGACGGAGCGTGGAAACGGTTAAAAGAAAAAAGATAGAAAAACGTAAAAAAACAGTGAGCACAAGTTTTCCTATCCTGAAACTCTCGGCTTACGTAGGGTTGCTAACGACTTTCGTGTTTATTTTATCTTAATGTTGTGTATTTAAAAGTGTTTTTTTTTGCGTGGGAATTTGTTAATTTAATGTCTGAAATGTGAATATTTTTATAGTTGAACTTTGTTAATGTTTGTTGTTTTGTTTATTGCTTTAGCAAGACTGCATAAGTAGTATAATGTACAAAGTTTTATTTTTTGCAAAAACTACAACATAAATTTATTTTTTGATTCAAGGATTTTAATATTACTGACGGTGACAAGACCATTTTAAAGAAAAAAAGAGTCAGTTTGAGGATTAATATGAAATTCAAATTAAAATGGATTTCAGAAACTGACTAATGTTACAAAGAGATTTTAAGCTTAATTTTCCGAACAAAGGAATTTGTTTTTTTTTCACAAACGATCCAACCTAATGTTTATGATAACGAAATTACCTACCTATATGCATATTAATATTATTAATCAAATTCGACAATATCAGACAACACGAATAAAACTAGCTCCGGTAAATTTTGAAGCCCCTTCTCGTCTGACGTCTAGTCAAGGTATCCATCCCGTCACATCGCTATTGGTTCATAGATCCGTTCCTAACTTCCTACACAAAAAGGGCCCAGTCTCCTATAAAGATATTTTAATAATACTTAAAGTCCACTACTTTCAGTCTCCGTCAACCCTGCAAATGCAACTTAAGTCCAAAAAAAGATATTCTTGCAGACGGGATAGATTTAAAAATTCATCTTTCGTCGCTCCTGCATTGAGATTCATTGGTTCTTTCCGACGATAATCGAGACTTAACCCTCGGAATCGCAATTTAGTTTCTACCTTTATTTTTATCGTTATGACAAGAATTTTATCAGTAACTTTCTTAGTTTCTTCTTAAAAGCCTGTAATGTCTGCAGGAAAAGGTGATATATTTATGCCTTGCTTATCTTTTAGTCTTTTAAGTAATCCAAGATATTTTATTAATCAGTGATATTGTTGACTTATTTTTTTAAACAAGAAAATTAATGAAAATTTAGTTTCAAACAATGCAAAAAAACTTATTACGACTACATAAAATTTAGAAAATTTCTAAAATACAGATTAATTCGACAATACTTCGAAATAAAAATTATCGGTATAAAAGTTTTTGTAATACGGTCTATCGAAACTCAAATTTTAGGTTTCCGATTTTACGCGCCAGGCATTTTTAATTAATGCTAATCAAAATCGTCACAGTTTTTGACCGTTAACAAAAATTAAACAAAAATAATAGAGTTCCCGTTGTCAAACTGTTCCGCGTCCCTTTACTTTTTTTTTGTTTCACTATTTGTTCCGAACTAACCCTTTCGCTACCTGTCTATTGTTCCGGAAAGGGTCCGGTCTGTCAATTCATTTTTTTTGTTCTTTTAATTATTATTTCGGCGCTTGCAAACCGGTCGTATTATTAATTATATTGATAGTGTTGCTGGATATTAAATATTTTGGTTTAATCTGTTTTATTATAAATAATTCGTTGCACAAATTTGATTAGGCATTAAACATCTTGTTAATTTTGTGTGATTTTCTTGTTAATTTTTTTATAGTTCTATCTGACATGAAATTTTCATAAAAATGTGTTTGTGTAACTCAATGTAAGCCTAAGTGCTTAATTATTATTAATTAAACTTAATTTAGATAAGTGTGCACATAAAATAAATGTATGCACGAAATAATTTGTATGCATGGATAAAAGTTAATCTATTTTTATTGCTGATCATACTAGGTACTAAAATGACGACTGAGACATAATTATACTGCTCGTATTTGTAAAAGAAGGAAATATGCACCAATGGACTCTCAATGGTGTCTCAATCGTGTCTCAAAAGAATGCCGATAGTGTATCAGTGGAATAGTTTTTGACATTTGTTTTGGACTTAAACAATAATATAATGTTTAACTTATTGCAGAATCGGGCCCCTGTTCGTTTTAGAGTAGGACACATAGCAACTCCATAGAGCTCATCAGTAATAATTATTTAGCCGTGAAAATAGACATTAAATTATTCTAAACTCATTGTCCGCTATCTATTTGTAACGATGCATTTCATCCGTGATGCAACTATATTATTACCAAAAAATTCCAATGGACAATGACCTCAAAAAAGTGGCCTGCAGCTGGCAGGACACAAAGGGTGTATACGTTAGCCAATATTCCCAAAATAATAGTTTATACGCCATTATTATGCTAATTCATTTGCCAAAGCTATTATTTCACAGGTATATCTTCCGGGACAGTTCGACCCCAACTGCAGTTGAAGGGTTAAAGGTTTTTTTTTATTTGACCGTTGTGAACGTGTCCAATTTGGTGAATGCATTTTATGATATAAAAATTATTATGGTATGATCTTTAAAATAATAATACCAAAAATCAATGTTCAATGGCGTTTGTGCATTACTGAATGATCAAATTAAGCAACATCCATGTTAGTTAATATTTAGATGTGTTTAAAAATAAGCCTTCCGTGTTTCGTCAAGTTTGGCTGCTGTTCCATTTAGGACGTAGACCTGGGATAAGACAGTGTTTTTCGAAATTCTAAAAACCTTTCAATACAGAGAGGCACACTGATGACTTCCATGCCATTACATATAACGATGACGGTCGGTTCATTGATGCAGCGTGTCCGTATGATTAATAACAGCTTCTAAAAGTGTTATCGTGCAAGTTAGATTGCTCAATATTGGATCAAACTCCATGTTTCACACAATACATGTCATGTAACTCTCTTTTTATAACTACTAACATAGGTTAAGGTGGCTGTATTACTAACAAATGATCTATGAAATCTCAATAAAAATTATTAATTATTATTATAATACTTCATACTCCATCTAATATCTTTCTGATTAAATTCGTTGTGGGTTCCAAGAAAGCTATAGTTTCTCCCCCGGGATATCAATAAGGTTCTTTGCTTATTGTCAATCTGCGGTCGCCGTTGTTGATCCCGGTTATACAGGAGACACAATGGTGGTTAATGGTTGGGCTTGAGGTATGCAAACAAATTATGCGGGTATAATAGTGTCATATAAAAAGGTAGACAAAAAAAAAAGTATTATATAATTAATTATATTTATAAGTATTATTTGACGACCTCTTTGGCGTAATGGTTACCACGCCAGGCCGCCACCCAGGAGGTCCCGGGTTCGATCCCCTGTCGGGTCATACTGAAAAACTTTTTCTGATTGGCCTCGGGTCTTGAATGTTCATCTATATATGTATTTGTTATAATATCGTTGAGTTAGTATCCCATAACACAAGTTTCGAACTTACTTTGGGGCTAGCTCAATCTGTATGAATTGTCCCTATATATTTATATTACTAGTCAAAACAAAATAAGCGCCACAATTTTTACGTGTCTGAAAAAACTATTAAAAAAATTGTTGGTTGATAATTTTGAATTAATTTCACACCAGAAACATTACAGACACATCAACCTATGACATTACATTACATTACAATGTTATTGTAAATCTATATCTAATATATAAAGCTGAAGAGTTTGTTTGTTTGTTTGAACGCGCTAATCTCAGGAACTACTGGTTCGAATTGAAAAATATTTTTGTGTTGGATAGTCCATTTGTCGAGGAAGATTTTAAGCTATATAACATTACGCTGCGACCAATAGGAGCGAAGCATCAGTGAAAATTTTTGCAAAAACGGGGAAAATTATTCATATTGCGATAGTGTTTTTGGCAACCACGCGAACGAAGTCGCGGGCACAGCTAGTGTTAAATAAAAGCTGTGGTTGTTTTTAGTACGAAATTACGACCTTATGTTTTGACTGTTTGCTTATACAAAAGAGGTCGCTCAAAAAAATGACATAACGTTTTACATATAATCTCGACTTGCATACAATTAACTCAAAAACAACGAGTAAATGAGTTAAAAACTTGATTTACAAGCGAAATACATAAACGGCCCACGTTGCCGTGCTAAGCACCTATTTAAAAGGTTTTTTTCAGTCAGCACACTGTATAACAAATCGAGGACACCATTTGTAAGGCAAGATGGCGGATTTTACATCACAATTAACTAAGTACAATGAGGAGCCTTTAAACAATATCGACGAAGAAAAACAGGTTTCCGTTTTGTAATGTACCATTTTAAATAGCTAATGACTGTTACTAGGTTTTTAACATAAGTATAGAATGTTAAGTACCGTCAGTGTAATAGTCTTATAAGAAAACAGTCAGCAAAAAATATAAATACATTATTAATTTTAGATACAAACTTAGTAAGCCATTCGCGAAAAATTACAAGATGATGTGATGGATGACCTCTTGACTAAATAAATATATATATTTTTTTTAAATCCTAAAAGGAAGTTATCACGGCTAAGTAAACTCTGTACCGAGAAGTAGCCTACGAATTTATTAAATAAAATCTCTTTGATAAAAAAAATAAGATACAAAAATATGCAATGTTATAGAATATTATTATGATATTGTACTCACATGTAAGCAAGCAAAGCTTACTTTGCTTGCAAATACGAATCTCTACGCTACTCTGCGACCATCACGTATTTAGTCCGGTTTTTTTTTTGTTACACGCCACACCAAAATAACTTGACAGCTTTTTGACAGTAAGTATTATTGATTCTTGACGGTTTATTCAAATGATTTGATAAGGTGCCAACTAATATGTAAAACGTCTGTTACTATGAATCCCAAAATATAAAACAAAAGCAGATCATTTTTATTGCCCGAATAACAAAAGATCGATTAAAAATATTTTTTAAAAATGGAATCGATATTAAAAATCGATTCAGAACAAAAACCTGGCAACAGATGGCACGATTCGTCCCGGTCATAAAGTTAACTCTTTTTTCTCGTGCGTAATACCCAAAAAACCGGAACACGCTCATCAATATCCAAGTACTGATTTTTTACCGGGATTTCTGGTAACCGAACGCCAGATGTCGAATGAGAATCTTTTAAAAATCACAAAACTACATTGTGAAAACAATAAAACAACATATTTAAAAACACATAAAAAACAAAAATAACATAATTGTAAAACAATAAAATACTATGAAAATACTTAAATACAATAAACAATAGACAATAAAAAAACAAAAGACATTAAAATCTGTGACACAAATTCGAAAATGGAATCGCACAGACTGACGCGAACACGCAAACTCGCTCTCGTTCTTTATAAAACTCCTTTGTATTCCTTTTTTTAAATCCCAACTTGCTACTTAAAGCATTTCTTTCATTCTTGTTTCTTTAATTAGCAACAAAGAATAGGATTGCGTGTTTCCACTTTTAAAATTTAATTAGGGTGTTCCAAAAAGACAATAGAATAATGCGTTCGGTAATTAATGTTTTTTTAAAATGCAAATGATTATTATTTGGAATTAGTTTGAAGAATTGAAAGCGCAGCTCAGCTTGTTAACAAACAGGTCCTTGGTTTAAATCCTGATGTGAACCACTAAATTTGAATAGGAATCGCATTCCCAAGTAATTATATTTCAAAAAACGTCAGACTTAAAAAAGGTTTGGTTTTTCCCTTATGTGTTGTGGATGTGATGATGGTGTGTACCCTTAGGGTGTATGACCACGAATGTGGGACCAGGTCACCACTATCATTTTGTTAATAGGAGGCCATTGGTCCGCGAGACTGTTTGTACGCGGACGAGTTAGTAGCACTCTCTACTCTACTCTAACCCGACCAGATAGAGGAAGTTTGATGAAGTGGGGAAAACTCATCATCCATCCCAGTGACATGAGAAAGAAAAGAAAGAAAAAAAAATATTTGGCAGAAAGACACTATTGATTGATTTTTTTTGGTTTGACACTCAGCATAATCGCACATCTATCGAAAGAAGACATAGAATTGGTAGCCGTCTATTCTGTTATAATAATATGAGGTAGAAATTAAAAAAAATATTAGAATTCAAATAAGGAATAAAAGACTGCGATTAGGAGTGATTTTAGCTGTGGATAAGTGCACTATTATGTTATTATAGACATCAAATGTTGCATCAGAGGTAACGGTGTCTGGCTGTGCAATAGCGCACGTTACCGGGCCGAAACTGGTTTTAGCAAAAATATGGTAGATGTATAACGTTGGATTTTGTTGCGTGCGGGCTCAAGCCAAAGGTTAAGTTATTTATCGTTAAGAACATTCAGATTCTAATGTTTATAGAAAATATTGATTTCATGGCTTTTTGCATTAAGCTGTGTCGTAAGGACGTGTAAACGACTAATTCGATATTGATTGCGAATTTATTTTAGATTGAATTTTGGTTAATTTGTTTTATACTATCCGTTCCAAACAAGAATAGGAATGAGAAGATACAAGTATCAAAATAACTAGAAAAGTAGTATCTACAGTTGCATTTTATTACACTATTTATTTTTTATTGTAATAGATTGTTTCCTTTAGAATATTTCCACTGCTTCTAAAAGCAATATCATTATATTCTAATTTATGGTTTCTAATTTCAATTATTCACTAAAGATTTTGCTACTAATTTAGAATTTCGAAATTCACGTAGGGACACTTGAAAAACTCACCCTGTATACCTATATTCCTGTGAATACGTTGACACTTCTGCCGCCTTGGCCCTCCCAAAAGTACAAAAACACCTAAGTTTTTTCACTTAATTTAAACTCAAAAGATACTCGAGATAATTGCTCCACCTCCCCATTCATTCAATACGATCGAACTCGCTCCGTTTGAGAGCAATTTTCCCCATTTTCCCTTATTTTTTGGCATTCTTAGAGGCATCGGCCAAAATCCATTGTGAGCAAAGAATCGGTGATTAAAATTCAATTTTGGAACAATCCAGCCAGTGTGTTAGCGATGCATTTTAATTGCTCGAATAATTTTCGGGCGGGATTTTTAAATTAATTGGTTCGTTCTTTTAATTTTTCTTTTGTGATTTTACTAATTGCCAGTGGCATTAAATTTATTATATACGACCTTTTTGATGAAATGTTTTTTTTTGGAAGACCTTTCATCGTGCCTTTTTCAACATATGGGTTGATAGTAATTTCTCCTTCTTAATCGCTCTATTTGCAGTCACTTCATGATGTCGGCGTGTCTCATAAGAACACATGAAGTCACAAAATTATTTTATAGAAAAAAATTCAACTAATATTATTGAGCAATTAACATTTAGATCGATAACTTTCTGATTGTCTATCCATCAAATAAATATCAGATCTAGTTTTGCATAGTGAATATAATTGTTGTATAACGTCAGAAATTATTAAGAAAGCAATTTGGAATATACTCAATAACAGGAATAACACAGAAAGTAATTATAAAAATAAAATGCTATTTTAAATATTGTAAGATGTTATTTATATTTGGACGAAATTGTGCTAAAAAAATATGTTTTTAAGCATCGCATTACGGCTCTTCAAGTAAACCCTTCTAAAAAAGGCATTAATTATAACGAAAACAAAAACTCAAACGAACCGCGAAAGAAAACAAAATGTTCTATTCTTTTAAAAGAAAGAAACCATTATTACGATTCACAATAAAATTGAATTAATTGGTTATATTAATTATACGGTGTTTTGTTTTTCCCCGCTCTATTGTTTGGCATATGTTTTGTTTTTTGTGTCAAATTTTGGTGGTACCTACCGTGAGATTGGTCGCCAAGAAATACATTTTTGGTAATAATTAAGTGTAAAGTTTTACACTTGCGAGTGTGATGTTGGTATCGCATGTCGATGTTTTTTTATAATAATAATAATAATAATCTTAATTCATCATGTTTCATCATTCTTCATGTTTTTACATGACTGTATTCTAATAATAAGTTATTATTTTATAGTGGTCAGTAACATAGATTAAAAAGTATCTCCTTCACACACACACAGCATTTTAATAATATATATTTTCAAATTTTCCATATACCTACCTACCATTAATGGGATAAGAGAGGCGATACCTAATTTAAAAAAAAAATACATATAACAATTTAACGATAATTAAAACATTTAAATCAGTAATTAATAACAAGGACATAAACGAAACTTTTTAAATGCAAATTATTTACATCACATAAAATTACCAAAATCACCTTTTTATTATCCCAGTAAAAATAAAGAATGAAACGCATAAAATTATTTGCAATTAGTAGACAATACGGAGAGATTTAATAACCGTCGTAGCGTCACCTTAAGAAAAAAGAAGAAATTTCTCTCCCCAATATAATTTCCTAATCGCCGGGCCGAACGTCCGGTTCCGGCAAAAAACTCAGATACGACCTTTTTAATACAGCGCCTCGTCAAATTTCGATTTGTATGGACATTCCATCGTATTCAGTGAGCGGCATAAATATGTGATCACTTTAAGTACCTTGTAACTACATAGTTGTAACTTTTATATTATTTTAATTACTGAAGACTTTAAAGTGAATGTGTTAACAATGGTATAGTGAAAGAAAAGGTACTAAAGTGAAAACATATTTTATGGGGTATTAAGCGATTTGATAAAGTATTATTATATTTTTATTCATTTCTAAATATGGCTCTTTTCTGTCCACTCCTCTCCATCTTATCCATTTTTCACAAATAGTAAAGTTTCATCATTGTTAGCAAAAATTGTTGTTATCTACCCTACCCTGGTTATCAGACCTCTTTCATTTGTTGTCTATATGATTTTGACCATACAACAACATGGTGCAAAGTCCATTCTGCAAAGCTTGATACGATCTTGACTTCCCTAATTTAGTGTCAAAATATTCTACGTTCGTCATGTCCATATAATGCCAAAGGAATCGTGTCAATATTTACTCTGGAGAAAGAAGGCGGTAAAAAATAAATTAGGCAAAAGCTCATTTCAAAAATCGTCGAGCGACATCTGGGGCGCGAGGGGGTCGCGAAGGGGGCGCAGCGGAGGCGCTAGGGGCGAGGGAAACGTGATTTCTTTCCTATTACTATTTGAGCACTTAAGTGGTGCCTATTTAGGTATACGGCGGTGGAGGGTTAAAAGTGTCTTCGAAATGCGAATTAAAAGATGTGGTTTCCTTTTTTTTTTTAGTTTAAGTTTTAGTGTTAAAAGAAAAGGTAGGTACTTTTCTTTTAATAACAAAAATAAAAGAAAGAACAACCCGTATTGATTAAGTAGAGCTGACTCTATATCTAGGTTGAGGTGTTATTAATGTTATTATAATACAAATTAATTGTTAAAATTGAAGTTGTCTAGGTTTAACGTGTGTTATGAGTACCAGAGTACGTATGTAATGTACTCGAGAACAAAAATTTTGTATTAATTTATATTTTTTAATCAAAAAGAAGACAAAAATCTTTTCTGTTAAAAAAATAGTCCTTAATTAATATATAAATAAGGGGTTAAGTTATTCATAATTTAAAGTAAACCAAAGGTTTTTAACCCTTGCTTTTACAGAAAAGAAAGAACTCGACCCCTGTAAGTTATCTTTCAATTATTATCAAGTGTTTTCCAAGTTCAAAAAATATGTTTTCATAAATTTAAACTTTTTTTTTGTTTGAAAAATTATGAAACTTTGAAGGTGTTATTTAATTTAAAAAATTATCATTTTTTTGTTTTCATTTGTTGAAATTTTAAACTTTTTTCGTGTTTCAAAAGTTGCCAGACTCGAACAAAAGATTTGTTTTGACCTACGTAAAAGTTATTTTCAAATACTTTGTTGATTTAACATTTTTTAGCTATGAATCAAATTACTTTTTTAATCAGAGTTTTTTAAAATTATTATTTCATACTCAAACGAATTTTTGATTTATATTATTATTTAAACATTGACTTAATTAGATGGACGACCAACTGAGAGACGAGACTGAGAGACCAACGGAGAGTCACCGTGGAAGCCCTCTGCTCTGCCCCATTCAGTGAACCTAGGATCATAGATCATTTAAATAAAAACTTTTAGTTTTGTATTCTAAAATCCGAATTTTTTTAATCAGAAGGGGACAAAAAGCTAATATTTCTATTGGTAAGTAATTACCAACTTACAAAAAACAGTATTGATAGTGTCACACGTTTTTATATCGAACATAAATCTATTCCGTTTCTTTAATTTAAATTAACTAATTAATGATTAGAACATTATTTAATAACAAGCTGCGTTCTTAAAAAAAAGAAAAACATAAAACGGTAAGATAACGAGAGGTAGCGACGCGATCTAATTTGAACGCAAACATTCGACGGAATCAAATAAAAACCGATCGCGTGAAACAACCTTTTTTCCATCTCGGCTTCTGCAAATAGGCTGTTTTTGTGCATGATGTGAATCATTTTGATACTTTAAACAATTTGTTGTCCTGCCCACTTTTTTAAGTTTTTGTTTTCCAATTTTTTCTAAATTTTTGTCAACAGAACTGCAGTCGAGTAATAGAATAGATACTGATCCTTTGAAACGCATATTTAAAGTGATCCTTTGAAACGCATATTTATAGTTAAACACATTAAATTATAGCTGTCACTGTCAAACTAAAGAAGAAAAAAGAGATTTAATGCGGAATTAAAATTAAAATGCGTTTCAGAAACTAGCTATAAATTGGATATTTTAAACTATCACGTGTTCATGTTATAAATCAGAATGAGTTCGAAATCGGCCATTTTGATGTTAAAATATTAAACAAGAGACGCGTGGCCTATATGCCCTGCGCCTGCGCTTCGTCTTCGGGTGTCATGTTGCGAATTTAAATACACAAGACACTTCATTTTGTTACATGTGTTTAATACCTACTTTTCATAGTATTTGAATACAATAACAAAGACGCATTTTTCATTTAAGTAAACAAAAAACACATTAATAATTTTCAATTTATTTTTTTCATTAACTTAAATATTTCTATACAACAAAGCAATTGTAGTGTTAGTTTACTTTTTACTTATTATTTTTTTTAAATACATGTATTTAAATTTTAAAATTATAATGAATCTCTATAATCGTATAAAAAGAAAACAAAGCAACAACAATTTTTTTATTAAATTTATTTTACATATCAATGTTATGGTTCCCAATATAATTTGATTGTACATTCAAACATATCTAGTTACAATAAGAATGTTACAAAATAATATTCAATACAACGTAACTGTTATTTATGTTTTATTGTGTTTGAAACATGTACATATCTAATGATAGAACGCAATAAAACACAACGAATAGTGTTCGAAGTAATTTAAAAGACATTAAAATAAAACTAAGCTTCATCATACTTTTGAATCATTCAACTTTTATGTTTTTATATAAATAAATAAAGGCCATGATTCATAGTATAGGATTATTAAAAAACCTGTTTTTTTCTCAATGGACATTTAATAGTCAGGCTACCACGAAACAAAATACGGACTGACGGCGGTTTTTAACCTTAACTGACGGCGGTTTTTGACAGGACTACGTGTTACGTTGTTTCGGATGGACACTTTCTTGGTTGCCCCCCAGATCTCTGCGATCTTCTGCTACTACACCGATAGGCCTAGGACGATACTGGAAGAGGAAGATCGAATCGGTCTTCAGGCACTGGGAAATGACGAAATGATTTCGCAATAGTTTTATAACGACTATCAGTTAGTTTATTTTATTTTAATTACACATTTAGTCTCAAGCTATATCTTTACCTTCTTAAATTTGACAGTGTCAGCTATTTACTTAACGTGTCATTAACTATAAAATAGCGTCTCAGAAACTGACCGTTAGTTAAGTATCAAGATGTTTTGTGCGTGCTAAGAAAATTCGCCCTCTTTTCTCGGAGGGCGTTACAAAGACAGTTGAAAATGAAAAACTGACAGAAAAAAAGATAACCGTGTTCCAATCGTTGAAATTATTGTTATTACGTTTGTTATTCATATTTTTATATTGGTAAGTTAGTAAATAAAATATTCTTGGATGAATCACATCACGAATTCACGAATCAATATTTATCCATTAAATTTTTGCATAGCAAATTGCTCAAATATTTTTCTATGTTCTTTTCATCTTCTGTCTGAATAAAATGATTTAAATGTAACACTGTGTAGACTGACCAGAAGAAAAATGTTATGTCGAAGCCCGAAGCAAGAAGCAATGAGTTTCGAAATTTAGACTCTGTCGGAATAATTTATTATCGAAATTCAGAATGACGACCCCACTCTTCTTCACACGCTTAAATAAATATGTCAAATCAATGTGTTATATTACGTAAAATGTTAATGTCGATTATTTTCATATTAATACAAAAAAATGTCCATCCAAAAATATTTTGTGCAATTCACCAAAAGTTACTTTAAAATTAAGTTAGTACGGATTTTCAAAAATCTCTACATAAGGGTAAGACCACATAGACCGCACCCCAGTCCCCAGTGGCTAGGATTTCTTTCCGCGGACAAAATTTTCCATTAATATTTTTATAGAAAAAAAATCCATAAGATGGATTACTATCTCCATTTACGCCAATTCCCCATGGTATAAAGTTTATCATCCCCTATTCTTGAGGTTATTTTTAAGGGGTTTTAATATGGTAAAGGATTTAAAATGATATTTTTGTGGGGAGACGCTATTGTGATGGAAAACTTACATTATTTTTTTTTAAATAAAATTATTATATATGTAGTTACATTCAGTGGTATAATTCAAAACTAAATGGACGTACCTATAATGCAAGCAGTGGCGACTGACGACCAAACTAGTAGGTATTATGATGAGTTTCATCATCATTACCAGCCAATAAGAATCTATCCACGCTTGTAACCAAACCACCCATCCAACTATATCCACTATCCTTCCAACTAATCCACAGACCTTCGGCCTTTTTGTCGTGGTCCATCTGGTATGGCGCTTCGCTTCCCCATGCTCAGCCTCCAATCCAAGACATTCCTCCCCGTCCTGCGACATCTAGGTCGTTGCTAACACGCAAAAAAAATGGCCGACCCATGGAATTATAAATCTCAAAGTTCTCAGTGCTTCGTAGTGCACGTAGTAGTAGATCACAACAGAATTGTTATCACAAAAATGACATAGTTTGACTTTTGACGTGGCTTAAAGATTAAAATGCATTTCTGCAACGGAAGAACGATAGAATATTAAATAGGCAGTAGAAAGCCTAGTGTAATAAATAATTAAGTTATATTTACCTAAATGCCAATACAATAGTTTAAATAGAGGTATTTCAAGTTATCTCGCCATTCCACCGTGTGGGGGCCCGATTATGTATTTACCCTGTTTGGGGGGACCCCGCCCCACCGCGGGGGGGACGGGTGGGTCCAAAATCGATAAAATCATTGCAGCATACACTCATGATGGCACAGAGTGCGCTTAAAAAGATGTGTTAATGCCCTTTAGTTGAAATCGGCCATTTTGGAAAATCATTGCACTGTAATTAGCATACAAAAAACAAGTGACAATCATTTTAATTTGCATTGTAAGAGAAAAGTAAAATAATTTATTATTGGAAGTAAAGTAGTCTGTTTTAAAGTCATACTATTTTAGCATTAAAAATCATTTTACTAATGTGGGACAAAACTTGATTACGAGCGAGGCTTTAATCATATTTCAGTCATTATAAAAATGCCTAACTGTTTTTAATTAATTTCTTGAAGCAGTTCTTGTTCAGTAGTAAAAAACTGACCTAGCTATGGTTAGGCTGTTGTTGAAGCTCTCCAATATTCCGACATAAGACTACTTAGTTAGAGTCCCAAGTATGCTTTAGTCTTTATAAATAATAATAAATAAATAAATATATAGGGACAAATCATTCAGATTGAGCTAGCCCCAAAGTAAGTTCGAAGCGTGTGATATGGGATACTAACTCAACGATATTATATTTTATAACAAATACATATATAGATAAACTTCAAGACCCGAGGCCAATCAGAAAAAGTTCGTTTTTCATCATGACCCGACCGGGGATCGAACCCGGGACCTCCTGGGTCTGGCGTGGTAACCATTACGCCACGGAGGTCGCCAACTTTGAATGCAACAATTGCATAATACTCAATAAGATTAATGTTTTGTACAGTTAATTAACTTAACACTAACAATTGGGCATTCATAAATTGATCATTATCAACAAAAATAATTCTTCAAAAATGGTTGCCAAAAACGAAAGAGAAGTAGCAGAAAAACTTTGAAAAATATGTCTCAAAAGAAAATTCATTTGATATTATTAAAAAAGCTCAGTAACAGTTCGTAAAAGGGGTAAAAAGCTCGGAAAATTATTAAAATATCTACCCGGTGAGACTTGGACAGTCTTTGTTCGAATTTTTACCGTAAACTTTCAGAAAAGTTTAATATCGAGTTCGCGAACGGAAAGCTCTAACTTTGTGGAGTCCACCTGGATTTTTTTCTTGACCCAATGTTATTAAATTGTTTTAATTAATTTAATTTATTATTACAATTATTTTTAAAGTCTCGACGATTTTTTATGTCTTAAGGCAGGCAAACAAGCAGATGGAAGATTGTTGGTTACCCACACTGCCTAACATCATCAAGGAGGCTCTAGATACAGATTCATTGGTAGATAATATTTTCCGCAACAAAGAAGGTGGCAATAGTGAGAAAAGTTACAGAAGAGTGTGTTGGGCTTCTGGATCGCTCACTCTCCAAATTTAACGCAATCGCCGATATTCTGTGAGATGGTGGTACTTTACGGGTTGAGACAGCCCATTGCATAAATCTCTATCATGTCAAAGACGGGGTGTTATAAGTTTGATGTGTGTATCTGTGGTGTGGCTCGGTGATGGGTGCTGGTGTAACGGTGATTTTATTTACTGTTGTTATGTCAAAAATTCAGCCTATAGTGTGCTACCTAAGCGTAGGGGTACGCACAGATTATTACTATTTTTCGTAGAGCAATTACCATCCTCTTAAACCTAAAGAAAGTAGCATACATTTTGTACATGAAAATTCCATATTTTTTAAAATCGGAATGAAAACGACATGTCATTTTGTCTTCGACTACAATAATATAAAATTAAGCAGTGGATAAAGTTTAAACGAAATTAACTTTTCTACCTTCAAAGAAACAATTTAATTATTATCTCTCGTCCATAAGAAAACAGGGACATTATGTGCCCAAAACATTTTGTTTCAGAAAGAATAGCCTGAGTTTCCCTTAACATTGTTTTTTGTTTTTCGCTCCATTGTTATGCAAAGACAAAATAATCATCCCAGAACAAAAAGATTGATCGATAACAAGTATTTACTGTCGCCTCTGTATTTATTTTGTTTTTTTATTTGAAAATAGAAAATAATGTTGCGATATTTCGAAAAAAATTATTATAGTATTAAGAATGATAACTTGACTAAATAGAAAATTACTCTACAAACTACAGTCATATTAAAAATACAAATGAGCCTAAAACTGAAAACCTTAAAAAATATAATAAAATATATTATTAAAAGGAGTCCCTTTAGGCAAGGTTCCGAAGATACTGGCAGCGTTCTCCCATTGTATAGCTACACTAATTCTTTGTCCGAGGTAGCTTAATCTTTAGCTCTTTCTAAAAATGTATAACGTTATTTTTTAATAACGAATATGTACTTCAATATTCGTTGTTATTTTGTTTGGTAATAAGTGTTATAGTATTCAGTGTAAAATTGCGATTGTTATTTTTACATGTTTGTATGAAAATGGGTTTTATATTTAGCCTTTTATTTCCTATTTGCTGTTCAATCAAATTTCGTTATGTTTTATCAATTTATTTCTATAAAATCAATGTAATTTACTGCTATTTGGTATAAATATTTTGTTGAATGCAAATAAAATTTTGACTTTCCTTACGTAATGAAATGTGATATAAAACCAGTTTATTTCGAATTATTTACGTTATAAATTATATTTATCACATTTATTTATTGAATGAGGTCATGAATATAAAAAGTCAGTGTTATTAGGTATATTTGTTTTAATGATAAGGCTCTATGTTAGTTTTCAATTATTATTACTATAAAATATTATTTGAAATAAATCAAATATATTTATTATCATTGTAGATGGAGATTTAAATGAAATAAAAAGAATTTCTTTCAATTGAAGCTTTATTACGAACTCTTTTGCATATTTGTGTTTTTAAAGTTATTTGTAAATATTGTTGTGCCAAACAATAAGAAATGGTTCTACAATTTACCGTATTTAGTTTAAAATTTCTCATGTAAGTGACTATGTATTTTTTTATACCACAAAGGTGGCAAACAAGCTTACGGCTCGCCTGATGGTAAGCTGTCCACGTAGCCTTTGGACACTTGCAACATCGGGAGTATTACTCGCGCGTTGCGAACCCTATGTATGTATATTGTCTTTTTCAGAAATAAATATTCTGTAAACACAATTTTAAAGTATTTTGCAACATATTATAATATATGCAATGTTTCCAGGTAACGAAAAGGCTATATAATTATTCGTTAAAAGAGGGTGGACTAAGAAAGCAATGCTGGTTGATAATTGCATAGTACAATTTTATTAGTCGTAAAAGGTTTCCATTAAAATATTGTTAACAAGCAGTCGCATAATAATAGGTATATAATATGTACGGGTAATGTGAGAGAGAATAGGAAATAGGAAATAAAATGTTACATAAATTGATTTCAAGTGTACAGATGCCCTTTTAAATTTTCAATATTAGTTTTAAGTTTTGACATAACTTAATTTTTTTAATGCTAGTTTAGTTTTAATGTTAGGTACTTAGTACCTAGTTTATTGTTTTGTTAACCAAATAAATCACAGATTTAAAAAAAAGTAAGTAAATGTTTTAAATAATATTATTTTTCTATAGATTTTGTTAAATCCTTATATGTATGACTGATTTATAGTAAATGTTTTAAATTAACTAGGTATATTTTTTTCTAAACATATTTTTGAGATCTTTGAAAATAATTGTCTATTTCTTTACATTGTAATGCTAATAGACAAAGTGAAAATATCTATAGATAGCTGAAAAGTGGATCTTCGTTAATTCAGCACATGCATACATTTTTTTTTAAAGTCCCATTATGTATCTATTCCTAGGACAGTAGTGGTTACAGGCAACTTCGCCAGCTATTAGCAATTTTGAACATTACGATGTAATTTGAATATTTTTGACTTTATTCCGTTAAATTTTATTTATTCGTACAAATTATTAATTTAAAATACAAATTATATGACAATTGTTTATTTAAAACCTATCCGTAACCTCTCAAATACCTACTTATCACCTATTTATGTATTTTATTCTCGTTGAATTGTTATCTTTTAAACCGCAAAGTATGTTTATTTATATAATTAGTGCTATTGTTGTTTGGTAATATAAATTTAATACTAAATTGTTAAAAAAATATTTATTAAGACGTGTTAATATTTATTCCTTGAGAGGGTAGACTGGTTAGAAAAAGGGCCGAAGAGATCTAAATTTTCTTGCTATAGAATATAATAGAATAACTTTATTTCCATAAAACATGGTAGTTTAGGTGACATAATATAGCTGGTAGGTACCTACATCATGTTTTGCTTATTAAAATAGGCGTGCCAAAATCATGCGGTAGACAGCAAAACTTATAAATTAAATCACATTATATGATAATCCTAATTAATTTAAATTAAATCCTAATAACAACAACAATCCTATAACAATAAAAATTGCTATGCCTCTCTTTAAAAAGTTAACGTTGATTAGGTACCTTACATGTCTCTCCTCCCACAATATTATATCTTTTTAGAAACGAAATGAAGTCCTTAGCTAGTATAATACTACCAACTCATTAGAAAAAACATACAATCACCAATTGAAATTCTATTTATGCATATAATTAATCAAGTGAAATGTATTGAATATCCCACATTATGCACGTTTATTTATAAGGATCAAAGTATTTTCATAACTATTTATAAACTGTTATTTATGTTATAAATATTTAAAAAATAACAGTTAAACACAAGAACAACGGTTTCGAGTATAACGAAAAATGTATTAGTTATTTCACAATAATGTTACCAATCGATTTGAAAAATTCATGGAACAATAAAATACTGGCCGCCAAACGCTGTCATGTGTGGATATTTATGGCAATTAAAAAACTAATTACAGTCAGCTATCATCGCCTGTGCCTATTAATATTTAATTATTGACTACCGCACTTTGACTGTTTGGCTTTGCGAAAATATACGTGGGAAGTTACGCATGTTTAACAAATGGTTATTAACACTTCTATTAAAAAAAAAGTTTTTTTTTGTTTATTTAGTTTTTTATTCTTTGTATAAAGGAAGGGAAGGAGAGCAGAGGAAAACTAGGGCTCAAATAAATAGAAATATACAGTACAGAGAATCGATGAAAACCAGAAGCGAAGAAAAGACATGACATATCAAAAAGTATTAAAGTATTTATTCTAGCCCGATGACTAGTTCGTAACATTGTGTATGTTGCAATCCCACTCTAAAAATTGATAACATATTACTTACATAACAAGTAAAGAAACGAAAAATATTACACTAAAATGTTCCGTTCCAATTTTCCCTGCACTATTTTATCTGGAATAATATTCCATAAATTCAAACTGCGCTCCACGTGTTTTTATTCCAATGCGGGAATTTAAAATATCATTTTAAAACGTTTCAAATTTAGAATGCCAGGTGCAATCAAGGCTGAAAACGACGCCAAACTAATGTGTGCGTCCTTACTTTATGGTTCATCTTTATTCGTGTTCCAATTTAGAATTTCAATGTCTTAAAGAATCACAGATTAATCAAATTATAGACACGTAAAAAAAATATTGAATTTCTTATTTACAATTAACAAAATATACCTTAATAATATTAATACTATCTATATATTTTTATTATCAGTAAAATCCGTGAAACTTCGTTGCGTTAGTGAGGGTTTAAAAAAACCCGTCATAATATTTTATGTACATTTTAAGCAATCTCTGTGCAAAATATCAAACTTTCTAGATCCAAGGACTGAGCGTTGATCATTCAGTCACAACTTTTCAACAAGTATATATTTATTATCTCTCTATTTAGAACATACAAAACACTGTTACCTTAATGCAAACTATTAAAAGAGAAGTTGTTAAGTTAAATAAAAACAATAGAACAGATAGAAATCTAAATATGGAATCATAAAAATTCAAACATAATGATTTATAAATAATGCGCATACGAATCGTAACGCGCGTCGGCTATTGGCTAGTTTTGAACGTGGAAAAACACGTGAATTTTTTTTCTAATCTACGTAGAACGTACGTCGGGCAGCGGCGCTCTCTGATTGGCCGGCCCGAGGCGCGTCGTTGTTGATTGGACCATTTTTTTTCCCCGCTTTTCACGTATACGGTCAGTAAATTTTTTTCCAGCGAAAACCCCAGCCAATGGTGCGCTAGTTTTTTAATTATAAAACTAGACCAAACTCGATTTTTGTGGGTTGTTTATGATTGAGGTTTTCTTTGTATTGTAGAAGGCTTGTTTCATAATTTAATTGCTTTGCGATGATAGTAGATAAGTTATGAGTTACGTTTATTGAGATATTTTAATAACATTTAGTACAGGTTTAATGATGTGCCGATAAGTGCTAGATAGTCAATCTTCCAGATAAATACAGTTTGTGAAAACTGACTTATAGCTTTGAATGCATTTTATTTTTTATTTTTGAGGAGCTTAATGGACGAAATTTCCTTTGTGATTCGGAGGGCACGTTAAGCTGTCGGTCGCGAATATTGCCGATGGATAACTGTCGTTAAGCCAAGTTAGTGACCTTAAAAACACTAATTTCGTAGGTAAGTACTTTAAAATTTGAAATGAATAAGATAAAGCGTGATTTGTTTTTGTAAATAAAATATGTAAAAACTATAAGTATGAGCTGCTTCTTCTCATCATGTAACCATATTTTATAGGTAGGTACGTATACCTGTAAAAAATATAAAAAATACCGCAGACAAACAGTAAAACATAACTAATTCTAAAACTAACCTGTATGTAATCTGGTATGCTGTTGAACATGGCTAAGCTGTTTGAACCTCCGATCGCAGTAGGAACATTTGTATGGCTTCTCTCCTGTATGAACCCTGATGTGCTGGACCAGCTGGTGGTTCGAGCTGAACGACTTCAAGCACTGCTGGCACTGATGAGGCTTGACTTCACCCCCCAAACCTCGCTGCAGTTCTCTGGCGTGCATCTGCATTGCGTTTTTGTGCATAAATATCTGTAACAAAGATTTTCATGTTTTATCATCATCGTCATCAACTACTATATGATGGGAGGAGTGCTATGACGTCATTGGGGGGTGTGAAACAGATAGATTACTCTTCAGTAAAATCTCGATTTCAATTTCCAATCTGAATAATTTTCGATTTAAAATTAATGGAAAATCCTAAGTCGTACTCAATGCCGATCGAGCGGATTTTTTTTCAAGAGTAAAGCGCTAAGTGTGACAAGTAGGAATTGAAACTGCTGATTTAAAAAAAAGAGACATCACGCATGTTAAGCTGTCGATCCCGACTGTTATAGGTGATACTCGTTAAACCGAGTCGGTGGCGAGGCGGCTTGAAAACACTTCTGCTAATAATTTTGGAATGGTTAGGGAATCTTACGCTTTTTTGATCAGGCTACGGATCTGATGCGAGTTAAAAAAAATATATCCATCCAAAAAAAGTGCCAAGCGCCGCTAAAGAAGTTTTCACTTCAAAAACTAGCATTTACGTATGTGAGCGTCATAAATAATAGCGGTGCGAATATAATTTTAACGTTATCTCCGCAGTGGAGGCAATTTCTTTGCAGTGAAATTACTGAACGGGGCGATACCTAACACCGCGCATACGTTATAATATCGCATGTTACATAACGTTAGGTAATAGTTATTGGTATTCACAACACTATTTTTGTGTAGCTGCTGAATAGAATGTTCTTTTTTTAAAATTTAAGTTCATTAAAATTAGTTTAATGAAACCTTGTTGGTTTTAAAAGTTTCGTTTTTAATTTTTGTATTCAGCCAGCGCTAAAATGAATTTATTCGTTTTGTGTAGTCTACGCTTCAAGCGTTCTTCTCTTCTTTTAAACGCAGTTTGAAAAATTTGGTTTAAAGAAATACATTGAGTTGATAACCGAGATTTACCTAATACAGTGTAGAGTGTAGAACTGTAGACAAAAG